>JAJJMA010003767.1:849-18047 GCA_023529015.1 Papaver nudicaule
TTTGTTTGTACTTTCAAATTTACTTTGCCTTGAACTTTTTTTTACCTTTTCTTAGGTGCAGATTTTACCTCAACTTCAAAAACCTTCATACTTCTTTGCTACTATTCTCTATTTTTTACCTTCACATTTCTTGTCAACAGCTTTTCCGAGCATAACTCCATTAAAATCAAGTTGGGTTGCTGTTCCATTAAAATCATGTTGACTTCAGTAAAATCAAGTTTGGTTGCAACTACTCGTACTGTTTCTGCCATTCGAACACGAATTTAGCTTAATCTAGATTGAAAATCTTGAGAAAAAAAGATATTTCTGCAAGATATTGGTAAAAAATTATAAGAGAAGAAGAAAAATTTTGGTGTAATTTTGTGAGTAAAATTCTCTTATTTATAAGCGAGTGTAAGATGAAGTTGGAGAGATTAACTCTCTCAAGCGGAATTGACTTTATCGAGCGATAGAATTAATCTCGTTACCATAGTGGCTTTTGCCCGTCCACCTGGCTAGGCAAATCTTCTTCTTTGCCTTTTGACATTGGAAGGGCCCTTAATCCTTGCTAAATTAGTGGCAAATAAAATTACTTTGAGGTAAGCATATAAAACAAAATATTGATATTTTGAAGTAATTTTAAAATCTTCGTTCATTTTATAGAGGGATAATAAAAAAAATCGTACATAAACAACGTAGATGTTCATAATTTTATACGAAAGAAAAACAGAAGGAGTGGCACCAACATGCAATCGACGAGGAGTAGGAGAATCTAGAAGATCCTTATCGCGATCCCACCCAGTGGTATAATCTTCGAGGGATCGAAAATAGAAGAATCTCTTGCAGCATCAACATAAGCCATATTACCAGCCATTCTCAGAAGAATAATCTTTTCAGAAGTGAGAAAAAAAAAAGTTTTTCGGAGAAGAGATGATGAACAACTGCTTCATCACCGGCATATAATAACCCCCAAAAAATTAAGTGAACACCCAATTTCACACTTGGCACGCAAAACAACGTAACGCATCACCAACATCAACTGCACCTACATAGCGCCTTTGACACCAAGAAGAGAAGATCTGCCAGCAGCAAAGAAGACATATGCATCAACACCCGCACCGGTAAAAATGACTAAGTACTGAACCGCACAACAATCACAACAAAACATTCGCTAAAGCGCAAGTTAAAGAAAGTATCTCTCCGATCATCCCAAGGTTCATAAAAAAGGACAAAATATGGATGCAATATTCCATATGGTTCCTAAAAGACCGCACCACCACCGCAAGCACACCTGAGGAAATGCATCATCATCGGATCCAACAAGTATATGAACCATGTAACCATCGGACGTATGGTCCTTCGCCTTCGCATGCTAGAGGACCTTCTTTATGTAACCAACATAGTTGTATGGCTTAGCAGTACTGGATCATTGTGGGTATGTCCTTGATGATCTATATAAATGTATAGGGACTCTCTTCCCTTGAGAGAGAGGTCGAACTTTTGGTGGTGTTCTTACCTTAGAGCATAGACCTCCTTTAGGCTTCCATTGAAGAGTGTCGTTTGATACTGTTAGTGCACATCAATAGAAATAGCTCGGGGTAGTTGAGCCTAGTAAATTTATAACAACTACAAGAAGAAGAAAAAGTCGGTGATTGTAGTAACTGAAATAAACGAATTCAATATCATGAAAGTATAGGTGAATCTTCATTTTGCAAAAAAGACCATGTTGTGGTTCCGGTGACTAAACATGATGATTCGGAGTGGATGTTGGATGACCAAATTTTCTTGAAAAAACCCAAGAAAATGATTTCGTGGAAGCAAATGAAGAATTAACCAACCTAAATGAAGATAATAATGCTCCAAATGATCAAGTATACTTGTGAAAAGAGCTCGAATGAACTTTTTAGATTACAATCGTCGAAATACGGGAAAAAGTATGAATTTTTACAATAAAGCTGCTAATCAAAGTAGTAGTCCCAAAATAGTTTTCCCTCTCAAACTCGGAATTTTAAGTTTTACACTCGGCAAGTGAATAAAGCACACCTGTCGATTATCACCAAATTAATTGACACAGAAACAGTCGGCAGGTTCAAGCGCAAATACACCTACAGATTATTGGCATTTTAAGTAGCCTCAAAATTATTTGATATGATCGACAGGTTTAAAATTATTAACCATCGACTATTGATGTTGGGCACACACAAAAATTTGTTTCATACGCGATCTGAAAGCGAGAACACACCATATACTCTATTTGGGATTGGGTCCAATGGAATATGCTTCAGATTCATTTGTAAAGCCAACAAGTATCTACCGATCTGTCTGATGTTCTTAGTAGTTGCAAAACATCAACTGTAATCGGCAGGGTTATCATCCGAAATCATGTCGATTGTTAGTGGTGGCGGTGTCTTCGGGAGTTGACGTAAAAAATGGAAAAATACATGGACATGATTTTGGAAAAATAATCGGCAGGAATATAACACAATAACTGGCAAGAAGTAATTATGTATGTCTTCTTACACTTTTAAGACACACCACACTTTAGTACTTTGGATGAGGTTACAACTTAAAGCTCCAAACTAATGGAGCTACCCCTCAAGTTGGCCAGGAAAAAAAGAAGCTACATTGGTTCAAACAAATTATTAGTGGTATTTTGTACAAATTTCTCCATATGGATTGCCCAAGTTTGATTTATTTATGGACAAACATGTGCTTCTAGATCAGGCGGAGGTAAATCCTCAGCTTGATTATAAATATTTTACCATTGTCTACACTCATCGAGAAAAATAGAGCTATATCTCATGAGGGAGGATCCACTCACAATCTTATTATCACACTATCTCACAATTTCGCCGCCATTTTTTTTCACAAAACCCAAACGACATTGGATTTGAAGCTAATATTTTAAGGATATGTTGCTCTTACAAATATCTACATATTCCCACAAAAAATAACCACATTTCGAAATACCAAACCCCACTATCTACCAATCGTAATTTCAACCATCGAAAATGCGTTAGTTTCAAACGACTGATTTTCGAAGTAGTACATGGTAGAAGAAATGTATGACTAATTCTCATTGACCAACCAAGAAAGTGTTATAGAGTGTATAAAGAGAACGAAAGAATGTGTGTCCTGCTAATAACAGTCACAGACACAACCGAATAATGAATTAAGGACAGGTGTCTGATCCTACCGGTCACTAACAGATTACACCAACAACCTAGTGTAAAGCAGGTGTAAGAAAACTAATATGAAAACTATACTCTCTACTACCCTCTCATACACAAGTGGTGGAACCACCTTGAGTTTGTCTTTTGGAAACGAAAATCTTGGTCCAGCAAGGCCTTTTGTGAATATATTTGTAATCTGTTGATTTGTAGAGATGTAAGAAACTTTCAAAGTTTTAGACTGGATGAGTTCTCAAATGAAATGATAGTCAATCTTGATGTGCTTCATCTTACTATGAAACACAGGATTTGAGGCTAGAGAAATACTTCTCTTGTTGTCACAAAAAATATGAGGAGAGTTAGGCAAAAAAATTTGAAAATCCTTCAAAAGCTGACATAACCACAAAACCTCAGCAGCTGAAGTTGCCAAACATCTGTATTCAGCATTAGTAGTACTCTTTGAGACAGTTGGTTTGCCGACCAAGAAATAAGATTGTCAATAAAAAATATACAAAACCACTTGTTGATCTTCTGGTATCTGGATCTCCAGCCCAATCAACATCAGTGAATCCAGTAAGAGTTGTAATTCCTTTAGGAAAATAAATTCCATTGTCAAGAGTACCTTTGACATACCTTAGTATTCTTTTTGCAGCAGTCAGATGTTCAGCTGTAGGAGATTGCATGAACTGACATACTTGATTGACTGCATAATCTATTTCTAGTCTTGACCATGTCAGATAATGTAAAGAACCCACAAGAGATCTATATATATTCAGTAGCATCAGAAGCAATTCACCATCCTTCACAATTAATCTTGCATGGTGTACATGGTGTACTACAAGGTTTAGCACTCATCATATTTGTCTTCTGAAGTAAGTCAAAAACATATTTTGTTTGATGTAAGAACACCCCTTTGTCCTTTCTTTTCACTTTCATTCTTAAGAAGAAGTGTAACTGTCCCAAATCCTTCACTGGAAATTATTTGTTGAAGTACTGAATTACAAAATCACAATAATTTGGAGAATTCCCAGTAATGATGATATCATCCATATAAACCAAAATGATTCTGATTATATTTTGTATTTTCTGAACATAGAAAGAAGAATCAACCAAAGATGGAACAAAGTTCGGCTCTAAAAGAATATCCAGAAGTTTTCATACCAAGCTCTTGGTGCTTGCTTCAAACCATACATAGACTTGTTTAATTTGCAAACATAATTAATCTAGATGAATTTGATCAACAAAACTTGGTGGTTGAGTCATGAAGACATCTTTTTGCAAATCTCTATGAAAGAAAACATTGCTGACATCCAGTTGTTTGATT
Source organism: Papaver nudicaule (assembly GCA_023529015.1). NCBI lineage: Eukaryota > Viridiplantae > Streptophyta > Magnoliopsida > Ranunculales > Papaveraceae > Papaver > Papaver nudicaule. Next base: position 5,323 of record JAJJMA010003767.1, read on the forward strand.
GACCTACCAAAATTCACAACATAACAAAACTAATCTGATAGTAGTTGGTTTACCACAAGGCAGAATGTCTCTGAGAAATCTATTCCTTTAACGTGATTATTTCCATTAGCTACAAGTCTTGACTTATGCACAACATATCCATCTGGTATGTACTTGACTTTGACACCATCTACTGCCGATAACATTTTGAGAAGGATGTTGAGGCACTTTTTTTCGATGTATTTGCCTTTTCAAGTGCTTCACACTCTTTGACCATGGATTTTCTCCAAAATGATTTCTTATTTGCTTGAGGAAAACAAGTGGGTATTGAAAAAACACAACCAACTTTTCGTTTGGGCTCGTGAGTCTTATGGTAAGATATTGATGATCTCAAAAAACAATACCCAAATCTGTGATAACCTGAGTTAGGATAACAAGTGATCAGTCCCTAGCGCAAGTCAATTCTTGGTGAATCCCTCGAAAGGATTTTGACCAACGTCAGGTTATAATAACGTACTACTTGTGTTTATATAATCAGAGATATAATGCGGAAAGTAAAACACACAAGACAACATATATTTTTTTAACGAGGAAACTATAATACAGGAGAAAAACCTTGAACACCGCACAATACTAATTATCTACAAACGCTAGCTTACTATAAGACTTCGGTATGGGATGTAGCAGAGACCAACTCTAACCCTCCAAGTGAATTGGCTATTGTCGCACTCCTTACGTCTCTGGATCTCCCATAGATCCTACGCACTTGATTCCCCTAGCTGACGTCCTTTACAGGCTTAGGAGTTGCTTTAACCGTTGTTAAGGCTTCTTGATAACTTTAGCTTTGCAACTTTTATTACCAACTGTACATTTCGAACTGTCCTCTTCAGTTTAACATACGAAAGTGACTTCTTTTGGAATCTCCAAGTCATACGGAAATCTAGTTACAAGCGGGGGCTGACAAGTAAATCAAAGTAAACTATGGCCAACTTGTCTCTACCTCAGTTGTGAAAAGAATCACTTAAGAAACTTACACAACCGGAGCTAACTAGGTCTTACAACACCGTGTGCAGCCGTATGTTGCCTCAGACAAAACCCTGTAGTTACGTATCAATTCTTGAATGGCCTTATTGCAGAAGAGAAGGACCGTAGAATAGACAAGAATGTGAAGAAACTTACACAACCGGAGCTAACTAGGTGTTACAACACCGTGTGCAGCCGTACATTGCCTCAGATAAAACCCTGTAGTAACGTATCAATTCTTGAATGGCCTTATTGCAGAAGAGAAGGACCGTAAAATAGACAAGAACGTGATCAGGCAACCAAGGTTACAGGTTAATCCTATAAATACCACAAAGGAAAATATCTCCTATATGTGCGTCCCAACTCTCAAGAGAAGTCTTTATAGTCATTGGGTAAATCCCACAGAGGAAATGCTACCTAATAGAGGATGACTACCACAACAAGCTTACACCGAAGTGCAAAGAGTTTACGAACAATTCCACAGAGAAATTTCACGTATGCTTGATGCTTGTGGTTTTCGTTCTTTAATCCTCTATTTATATCTCTCAATAAGATAGCTAGGTTGCTTTGAGATAAATTAATAGATTACTTGTGCTACAAGTTAGCTAGTGCCCGTGTAAAACGTGCCCGTTACTTTGCTTGCACATAAAGAAACCCTAGGTTAATCTCATTTGGAAATCTTTTAACATTTATCTGCCAAGTGGTTTGTTAGCTCTTAACCACTTCAAGATAGAGATCCAATGAAACTGAGAACACCTTTATCTTATTAACTCAGATTCGTTAGATAGACCCCATAAGATATTCTCGTGATAAGGATCTAGTTCAACTAAGAGATAAGGAGTTATCTGCTAAACCCGCGTAATTATTCCGAAGATAACCACTAGACGGTTCGTGAACCGACTGGACTTGGAATTGAGACACATGAGGAAAATCCTGCGCCACTGTATGCGAACCAGTTCGCGAACTGCCTGTTTCCAAATTAGGGTTTAACTGGATCCGCTGGAAAGTACTTGGACCGGGACAATTTCTGTACTTAGACGTTTAGACGTCCTCAGCTATAATCCATGGACTCTGCTCTTAGAGTACCCCTTAGATTCATCCATTCTCCTACATGTGACTTGCAAGAAAATTATTGTAATGGAAAGTGTATTGAATCTATCTTATGTATCTTGTAACTTAGTACACCGGGTAAGTATACCAACATAACTCATGGTTATGTAGACAAGATTACAATCTCAATTGCTATAGTAGCCGACGATTTTGAAAGCTAGAATAAGTACAATAGAAGAAATTGCAAATAATGTCACAACTCCTACTAACCTTTTGTCGATGAAGAATAAATGATGTCTTCTTGGTAATCTTTGTCTTCGTCTTCAAGGTATCTACTACTTTGTGTATATCCCAATTCTGAAATCAAAACTTTAGTAGGCTAAATCAAGAATTGTGTTTTGACACCTAAACTTGACTGTGGGGGCATAAAACCATCGAACCACGTGTCGACGTCTCAAGGAAGAAGCACTATAAGCAAGGTGTGAGTACAAAGTAAGGAGTGAATTAAGGATGCACCACTCGATATATTCCTCGAGGAAGAGGAACCATCGAAGAAGACAAGATCCGGGTGGAATCGAAGAAGCGGATACACCAGTCAGAAGTATCGAAGAACAGAATCATCAACCTTTACCTTGATGCCACCTCGATACGAACCAACTTACTCGGCAACTTCTAACACCCACGATTGAGTATTTCGTCTTATTAGCTGTATCCCATTTTGTACCTCGCACTATATAAGGTGAGCTCGAGCACAGTTGTGAGGGTTGGAATTTTCGGGTAAATCTCGAGGGTTTAGAGAGAGACTAGGTTAGTATTCTTCATGTAATCTCCTCTAGTCATTAAGCACGATTCCATTGTAGAATTAGCCACAGAGAGAACTTTACATTCAATACATGTTCTTTAGCCTTTACTTTCCATTATTAGTATGAATATTAACATCGAGTTATACATAACAAACAGTTCGATTAGTAATATTTACTGAATTAAACAATCTCTCTTATTTACTTAGTACTTGATCTATTGGCTGTTAGGTATAAGATCTCTATGCAGATTTTATAACGACACAGTTTGGCGCTAGAAACAGGGACTGATTGAAAAGAACTCGGTCTGCCTATGCTATGTAGGTTTTACAAAAATTTCTGGAAAAATTTTCTTAGGGTTTTTGAGTTTTCTACCTCAATTTATCTATTTTTGCTTAAAACAGCTCCACCACCTTAAGTATCTAAAGATATTGAGCTTTAGAGTGCTAAGGAATTTCGAGCATATCATTACATCAATAGATCGAAGTTTTCAAGTAATTTAAGCTTTGAAATACAAAAATCTACTCAAAATCCAAAAAAAATTCAAGATTTTTCATGAAAAAAGAACGAAAAGGTTGTTTTCGAAAACTCTGCGACATATTAGTTTTGGGTTTCGAATTCATCATAATTCCAGAAGACACCCTTAAGATTTTATTTATCTTCATCTCACTAAAAATTGTATATGGTCATTTTAGGGTTTATTTCTTAAGAGATATACTAGGAAAATAACAAAGTCACTTTTAGAAACAATCATTTTTTGGAAAGTTAGTTAGGATTAATTTCTGAGAACCTCTATTTTTGGTAGGTAGTCTGAGAAATTAGGGTTGCCGGCATTAAAATCCCTACGTCAAAAATTATAGGAATCTCATTGGATCGCACAATAACTAAAATCAGCCTAAAATCTCGCATGTCAGAATTTGTTATAACCGCTAGCGTGCATGTCAGACCAATAGTACATTGTGGTAGCCGCCCTGGACCCACGGGTTTGTTACCTTTTGCAGGTCAATATCAACAACAATGGCATTGAAGTCTACCGCGCTACCCAGGCCTCATCGAGGCAACATAACACTAGGCAATCAGTTAGTAAAGGAGTCCCACTAGAAATTGCAGCAAGTACAGTCCAGCACAAGGAACACAGAGAAGAGGATAATGTATCCATCGAGGACCTGGGACCAGAAGAGAATGGTTATCCGGAACAATAAAATAAAGAAACTATGGAAGCATCGAAAGAAAACAAATCAGACAGTGTGCAACAATTAGAACAGCCAATACAGGAACAAACAATACGAGTAGAAAAATTTAAAGCACTCATAAGGAAAAACAGGAAACTTAAGTTAAAACTGTTTGAAGCCAAAATGAAAGCAGCCGAGAAATCAACACTGAACTATAAAAGAAACAGTGAAGCAAACTCGCATCCAAATGAAAATTCCCAATCAAAACATCATTCAACATCGAAGAGCAACACTCATACAAAGGAAAATTCGCACACAAAAAGGCATCCCACTCAGAAAGGAGACGCACCGAGCTTTCGTCTTGGGGCTAGTATACATTCGAAGGGAAACAACACAAATTTGGTTTACGAGAGTGAGAAAACGAGAAAACACGCAGAAACTACTGCAATGCCGAAAGTCATGATGGACGAGACTAAGGCAATGCGAGCTGAAATCCTTGATATCAGGGCAATCCCACCAGTTAACTTAGAGTTGAAGCAAGACATTAGTGAAGTACATCGATCGTCGTTAAGCTTCGAACTTCTAAGCAAGCCTATCCCAGTCAAATGCACAATGCCGGTTTTCAACTCCATCTTCGATGGATATGGTGACGCAACATATCATGTAAAGATGTATCAGAGGTTGTTCCTGGCATGGGCAGATAAAGATGAGGTATTTTGCAAGTATTTCCATCAAGTTTGAAAGGTGAGGCATTGAATTGGTACGAAAGCCTGCCTGTGTACTCGATCTCATCCTTCAAAGATCTCGCAAGAGTCTTTTTACAGCACTTCCTCTACAATAGCTCATCAAAGCCTGGGTAGAAATTCAATATAAGAGTCAATCTGAAGGAATCTACTAAGGGTCTCGCAGAGCGGTGGACGGCCCAGTGTGTGGAAGTTGGAAATGGTGCCTCGAAAAAAGATATGGTTTGAGCCTTCCTGAATGCACTCAATAAGGACCACCCATTGTACGATAAACTATTATTCAAGAACGTCAAAACATTGCAAGAGCTGAGAAAGTATCAAAAAGAGCGTATTGAATTAGAAGAAATTATGGAGAATGCAGCTTAGAATAAGGATAGCGTATCATAACAGGTGCATTTGATTAACAACCTTTACTTAGAGGAGCGTGTTGGTGCAAAGTACCCACCGCCCACGTGTAAGCATCTGAGAAGCGGAAGTAGGATAAGTCAGGTGAGAGCGAAGTACTGAGTGAAATCAGAAGTCACTACTACTCATCTCAAGAGAGAACACAGATGAAGGGCTGAGGAAGGACCACGACAGACCTGATGGGACAAGTATCTCAAAGAGACAGCTGTGAGGCGTGGGAAACATCCAACCACTTTCATTCAATGCGCGGTCAGAGCAAGTCAGAAGTCAAGGGACGCGTGTCAAGTTCTCTGCGATGGAAACAAGAGAAGGCCGCACACGGAAGAAGACTTCAGTAGTAAGTAAGTGAAAGGCCGCAGACTAAGAGAAGAGAGCCGCACTACAAAAGGAGGTGTGAGGACCCCACCAGGTGTGAACACAAATGTCTGGGAACCGCCTTAAGACTCCTATAAATACTCATCTCAGTAGAATGAGCTGAGGACGGACTTTTGAGTGGAAGAAAGGGAAACAGTTAACTTAGTAGTGAGTTCAGTGAGAATTATCATCAACATTATCTTGTAACCTTACTCAAAGTCATTTAAGACTAAAACTTGTATATTGTATTATGATTACCACCTTCATATGAATGATCAATTATAGCTTTAAAGAAGTAACTTAGTGTTCTCAGCTATTTATGTGTTTAATGGATGTTACTCCTTTATATTAGGATGATGCAAAGATTCAATACTTTATATATCATTTAAGTTAGTGACGTAAGACAAGGATAGTTTTATGCACAAACAGTTTGGCGCTAGAAACAGGGGCTTCGGTCTTAGGTAAAGGATTCATCCTTCCTGTGTTACTTTGTGTTGTAAGGTTTTCAAAGTCTGCAATTTTTAGGATAAAGTGGCTTAAGGTATTGAGGAAATAGTAGTGTCCTCACTACTAAAGTTGCCAAATTATTAGAGAGGTTGTCAAATGGGGAACTCAAAGGATAATCAGAACTCGAAGGCCAGAACCAGGAGTATGACCAGAGAACAAATTGATATAAGGGATGCAGATGCAATGGAGCATAGCAGCATCACTCCAGGGACTACGGCACGTAACTTGGTAACAGGGGCAACCAGTGCAGCAACTGAAAAAGCCGCAGCAGATAAGGCCGCAGCCAATAAAGCCGCAGCAGATAAGGCCGCAGCAGATAAAGCCGCAGCAAATAAAGCCGCAGCTGAAAAAGCCGCAATAAATAAAGCCGCAATTGAAAGAGCTATAACAGAAAAAGCTGTAGGCGTTCAGAAAAAATTACTCTTTGATCATCAGGCCTCATGTTGGGCGGCCGCACAGCAGGCAGTAGAAGATAAAGCCGCAGCACAGAAGGCCACAATAGAAAAGGCCAAGACGGAGAAAGCTAAATTTGATAAAATCCAGTATAATTCTAAAATCTCAGCAGAGAAGAAAGCCGCAATGGAGAAAGCAGCAGTAGGCAAGATTTTCTTGGAAGCTGAAGAAGCTGCAGATCTTGAGGCCGCACTGAAAGCTTCACAACTAGAGGTCGGGGACTCAACGTTTGTGGTTCCCAATCAACCTTATGGAATCCCTTTAACTAGACCTGCTAAGGTAAGCCCCCAACAACCCACCATGTTTTTAGGAGAAACAAGCACACTCCCAAAAGGAGTGGGAGTGTTACAGGAGGTATTCTCCAACAAGAGGCGAGGAGATAAAGATCCAATAACGCCAATCATAGTTGAGGGAAAAGATGGTAACTTAAGGACCAACGATCGCACATTGCCATACTTGTCAGAGGAGAACCGTCAGTTAGTAGCAGAGCTCCACGAGTTTCAGCTGGAGGAAATGAAAAAATTCAAATCAACATTCACTGACGCCCTTTCCCAACTAGCTAAAGAAAACCAGGTACTCAAAGATAATGAAGAGAAACTGGAAAAAAGGCTCCAGAAGGCAGAGGAAGGAGCAGCAGAGAACAATTCAGTTGTGAGAGCCCAAGAGTCATCAGACAGTCAAGTAGTTCCTTATGTGGGACCAAATCAGCCTCAGCCGCTTCAGTGCGTACAACCAAGATATGTCTTGAAGACCAAGGCCGTACCCATAAAAGAAAGAGAATCAGATTATAACCCTTATGAAGATGGTGGGGAGGATTATGATGATGCTGATCCTAATTATGTACGCACCAATGGGAGGGACAGACAATGTGAAGATATGGAGCAGATGCGCCAGGAGATCCAAATACTAAAATCCAAGCAAGGAGGTGGACATTGGAGGACGCTATGAAAGATTCTCGATCAACCCCTTTAATGCCAAGGATTAGTTTCTATAAGCTCCCAGATAAATGTAAGCCCCCCATTTTTCTTTGTTTTGAAGGACAAGAAGATCCCACTATCCACCTAAGATATTATAGGAGGGCAATGACTCAATGGGAGTGGGATGATAAAGTGATGTGCAGGTTTTTTCCATCGAGTTTAAAAGGCCCTGCCCTAGCCTGGTATGATGATCTCCCATCACACTCAATCCACACTTTTGAGGAATTAGCAAATGCATTCATCACCAAATACTTGTACAATAAAAGGACTAAAGCCGGCTTAGATCGAATGTTTGCCTTAGCCATTGGACCTAGGGAAACTTATCAGGAATTAAGAGATAGGTGGATTAAAATCGGGCAAGAGATAGGAAGTGTAAATCCGGAGATCAGCATCAACTGTTTTAAGTGGGCTCTTGATCGCATGAGTAACCTTTTTGTAGACATACACAGCCAAAAGCCCAAGACTGAAGGAGATCTCATGGTCCTGATTGACAAGCATGTCAGACTCCAAGAAATTCATAAATATAATCCGAGAGCTCAACCCTCTGCTAAAGTTGCACGCCGCACTGATTTGATTGAGCCTGAACCCTCAGCACCCAAAAGGAATTATGAACCAGTAAAAGCACCATACACGGATAAAAAAGCTAGAGAGGAAGATTACAAGCGAAATGACAACAAGCCGAGTAACTTCAAGAAAAGAAAGTGGGAAAAAATAGCATTTGAGGATATAGTGTATACCAAGTTGAATACGGGAATCACCCGCATCATGGCAGATATTAAGAATCGTCAAGACTTTGAATGGCCGCACACACGTGGCAGGCAGCATGAAAGAACAACAAATCACCCTGAGAAGTGTGAGTACCATGACTTTAGGGGTCATGCAACAGAGAGATGCAAGAACCTTAAGGACCAAATTCAAAAAATGGTGACTGCGGGAAGTTTGAATGAGTATATATTAAACCCCAATGAAGTGGTTATTCCGCAAAAAGATAAAAATGTAAAATTACCTGACAATCAAGTTATCTACATGATAACTCATTCCGAGCACTACGATCCATCCCTTTCTGGAGATGTGGGACGGAGATTAAGAAAAAGAATTGAAGATCATGAGATGTTTAAAATCGATGGAGTAATTACAAAAGACTGGGAAGAATGGATGTCAGCTCCATTAACCTTTTCTTCTAAGGATGTAGATCAAGAGTTAGAGACCCATAATGATGCATTGGTACTCACTCTACCAATCTCAGGGTGGAACGTCACTAAGATCTTAATGGATGGAGGAAGTTCCTTAAATGTACTCTTCTATGACACCTTTAGGCGAATGGAGCTTACTGATGAACAGCTTACACCCTCACGATTTACCATTTACGGATTCAATGGTGCGGTTTCAAAGCTCAAAGGAGAAATAGTATTGGAAGTTAGAGCAGGACCGATTCGAATAAACACAAGATTCAGTGTGGTTGAAGCTCCCTCCCCTTACAATGCGATCATGGGCAGGTTATGGGTACATCGATTAAAGGGAACAGCTTCTACATACCATCAATTTTTACGATTTCCAGGTCCTCATGGTGAACTTCAAATTAAAGGAGACCAAATGGACGCAAGGAGCTGCCAGGCCGAAGAGACACAATATAACATAGAAAAGGTGCAAGCACTCCAAAATTTGAAGAAGGAGAGGAAGGAAAATGTAAAAGAAGAAAAATACCCGCAGTACCTGAGAGATGTTGAATGCCAGAGGCTAGAGTGCGGTCATGTGACCAGCAATAGTAATAAAGTAATCAATATTGATGATCTCACTGCTGAAGTACTCAGCACTGAAAAAGTCACTTCAGCAAATAAACCAGACAGTGAGACCGTCAAATAACAATTAAAGAAAGCTCCCCTCTTTAGAAATCCCCCACCTACCTTTTCTGCATTAGAGCCAACGAAAGAGGTGAATATAGGTAATATGGACCTACCAAGAATGATAAAAATAGGCACGCTGATGGGAAAAGAGCGGGAGTACCAGTTGCATGAACTCTTGAAAGAGTATGCGGACATTTTTGCGTGGAAGATGTCAGACATGCCAGGCATAGACCCTGAAGTAGTAACTCACAATTTGAGGATCAAGGAAGGATCAACACCGTTCAGGCAAAGGGTGCGAAAAGTGTCCTCAGAGTACCATCAGGAAGTGGAGAAAGAACTCAAAAATCTTTTGGAAGCAGGATTTATTAGAGAAGTCATCTGTCCTACCTGGATTTCAAATATGGTCTTAGTACCAAAAAAGAATGGAGGAATACGTATTTGCATTGACTTTACCAACCTCAATAAAGCTTGCCCTAAAGACAGTTACCCATTGCCAAGCATCGATCAACTAGTGGATGCCACAGTAGGTCATGAGCTTCTTTCTTTCATGGACGGATACTCCAGATATAATCAGATTGCCCTAAATAAAGATGACCAGGACCACACCGCATTCTTTACCCCTCATGGACTATATTGCTACACAAGGATGCCTTTTGGGCTGAGAAACGCAGGAGCAACTTATCAGAAGTTGATGGACAAGATGTTTAAACCATGGATAGGTCACACTTTGGAGGTCTATGTGGATGATATGTTAGTCAAAAGTAAAAAGGCAACTGATCACTTGGACAACTTAAGAGAAATCTTTCAAGCAATGAGATCGTGCAAGATGAAAGTCAATCCGGAGAAATGCACTTTTGGAGTTACATCGGGAAAATTCGTGGGATACTTAGTAACGAAAAGAGGAATTGAAGTGGATCCCAACAAAATACAAGCAATAGTAAATATGCCTTCACCTAATAGTCTCAAGCAAGTTCAAAAGTTGAATGGAAGTCTCGCAGCACTAGGAAGGTTTATTGCGAGATCTTCAGATAAAATGAAACCTTTCTTTAACATTTTGAAAAAAGAAAGTGAATGCGTATGGAATGAAAGTTGTGAGGCAGCGTTTTTGAAAGTTAAAGAGTACCTTGCATCCATACCAATATTACAAAAACCTGAACCGGGAGAAGTCCTAGCACTCTATATTGCGGCAACTGATAATGCAGTGAGCGCAGTGTTAGTAAGAACTGTCACTAAGGTGGAGCAACCTATATACTACATCAGCAAAACTCTCAACCAAGCAGAAAGAAATTACACTAAAATAGAGCAATTGATTCTGGCATTGGTTTTCGCCTCACAAAAGTTGCGCACTTATTTTCAGACTCATTGGATCATGGTCCCAACAAAAGCCCCACTCGGGACAGTTTTAAAAAATGTGTCAGCTGTAGGAAGGGTGGCTAAATGGAATGCGCAATTAGACCAGTTCGACATCATATTCGAGTCCGAACCTCTTTGAAGTCCCAAGTCTTAGCAGATTTCCTTGTAGACTTACCACTGAATGACGAAACTGAAGTTGAGGACTTTCCAGAAGAAATTGAGAACGGAAAAGAGCCTAGCAACATCCTGGAGCCCTCAAACACAAGAAGATGGGAGGTATTTGTGGATGGATCCAAAAATGATGAAGGAAGTGGGATAGGAATTGTCATTACCACTCCTACAGGTGATAGAATGGTGCACTCCTTACGTTTGGAATTTGGTGCGGTCACAAATAATATAGTTGAATATGAGGCGGTTATTCATGCGTTAAGAATCATCCTTGAGCTTGGAATATCAGATGTGCGACTTACTAGTGATTCGCAGTTAGTCATAAGGCAGTTAGAATTAAAATATAGAACATTGGATGACAACCTAGTGTCTTACATGACTTTGGCGCAAAGTTTGGTATGTCAGATACCTAATATCTCTCTCAGGCACTTATGCCGCAAAGACAATCGACATGCCGACGCACTGGCTTTTATTGCCTCCATGACCCGCAATCAAAAAGAGACATCAATTAAATTGGGAAGGATATATGAACCATCGATAAAACTAAAATCTCCCTTGGAGCAATGTCTTGCGACAAGGTCAGGCATGAGTCACCAATGGAATACTGGCCCTGGACCGGAAGAAAATTTGGGAGATGGAACAACCTTTCATGATGATGAGATACTGCCTCAGACAGTAGAGAAAGGGAAAAATGCCGCACTACTACCTAATGAGAACGAAGGTAGCCCAGCTAAAAAGGCCCGCATTAGATTTCCTTTAAAAGAAAATGACTGGAGAATACCCCTAATACAAAACTTGAACGGCACAATCTTAACAAGTGCGTCAGACAAGAAAAAGGCAGATATGAGAGTAAGAAATTACAGGTTAAGGGATGGGATCTTGTATCGTCAATCTTTCCTAGGACCATTACTAAGATGCTTATCACAAGAAGAGGGCCATGAAATACTACTTGCTATTCATTACGGTGATGCTGGTAACCATAGTGGAATGAGATCTTTGGCACACAAAACTAAAACCCAGGGATACTATTGGCCTTTCATGAATAGAGATGCGGCCAATATGTCTCGCCGCTGTGAGGAATATCAGCGCTTTGCCAGAAAGATTAAAGCACCTGCAACAACACTCAATACAGGCATGAGCCCTTGGCCCTTTGTGAAATGGGGAGTGGATATCGTAGGACCATTGGTTGAAGGTACTAAGAAAAGAAGATACATAATAGTGGCCACAGATTACTTTACAAAATGGGTAGAGGCCAAGGCTCTCGCACGAATTAGAGATAGTGATGTATTTAAATTTCTGTTTGAGAACATAACATGCAGATTTGGAATACCTGCAATTATAGTCTCAGATAATGGAAAGCAACTCACAGGAAAGAACATCGATAGACTTTTCAGCGCTTTCAATATTCAAAGAGCAAGTCAACTCCCATTTACCCTCAGAGTAACGGCCAAGCAGAGGCAACCAATAAAACTATCGCCTTAAATTTAAAGAGAACTTTAGATCTCAACAAAAAAAATTGGTGTGAACAACTACATAATACTCTATGGGCTTACCGAACCACAAGAAAAGAATCAACGGGAGAAACTCCTTTTCTATTAACTTATGGGGCAGAGGCAGTCATCCCAACAGAAGTCATCATACCAACAACAAAAACTGAAGCTTGGGAAAAAATGCTCAACACAGACCTTATGCTCGAAAAGCTAGATGATGTAGAAGAAAGGAGAGAAGTGGCATTACAAAGAATGGAAAATTACAATCGAAGGTTGGCCGCAGATAACAAAAAAGTTAAGCTAAGGAATTTTGTAGTGGGGCAATATGTGTTAAGAGAAATTCCGCCTTACCAGAAAACAAGAAAATGGGGAAAGTTCTCACCTAATTGGGGAGGACCATACATAAT
>JAJJMA010003786.1:0-19021 GCA_023529015.1 Papaver nudicaule
TCAACCCGCCTTCCTCAAAGAACCAAGAGTATATCATCATCGCGACAAACTACTTCAGCAAATGGGTGGAAGCAATACCTCTGAAGAGCACAACTGGTGTCACGATCGCGACATTCATCAAGGAATACATTATCTGCAGGTTTGGGATTCCTAAGCATATCATTACTGACAATGGGACGCCATTTGTTAACAAAGATGTAGCGAAGTTACTCCAAAGGTACGAGATTCAGCACATTTGCTCCACTCCATACTACCTTCAAGGGAATGGGCAAGCGGAGAGTACCAACAAGACGTTGATTCAGATCATTAGCAGAACTGTACACGGCAACCCAAGGTCGTGGAACGAGCAGTTACCTAAGGCGCTATGGGCCTACAGGATCTCTCCACGAAGTTCCACCGGAACGTCACCTTACTCGCTAGTCTATGGCGCCGACGCCATACTACCAGCAGAAATTAAAGTACCATCCGCTCGCATTGCAGAAGCAAGTGGTGTCCATTGGAATGCAGATGAGGTAGCAGATTCAAGGATAGCAAAGCTAGACTCTCTGGATTCAAGATGAACCAAAGCGGAGAAACACATAGAAATGTATCGGAAAAGGCTCTCTCGGGCATACGACAAAGCCGTGTAGCCGAGAACTTTTCAAGTAGGGGACCTGGTGCTGAAGACGACAAAATACATCCAACAAGACGCCACGGCGCCAAAATTCGCTCCAAACTGGAAAGGTCCATATGTCATCTCTAAGGCATCTACGAGTGGATATACTATAAGATAGTCACTATGGATGGAAAAGCAGAGGGGACTGTCATTAACGGCAAGTGGCTGAAGGCGTACTACGCTTGAAAGGGGAGGCCACTAGAAGATGGGAGCCACAACGATAGGGTCATGGAGCCATGGCGCCACAACCCATGGCGTCCCTATAAAAATTAAAAAAAAAACATGGCGCCATGGGCATGGCGCCCCAACCCATGGCGCCACAACAAGTAAGGATGAAGATGAGGCCATGCACAAGCCTTCCAGCACATGGTGGAAAAGCAAATACTGTAGAGCCAAGCCAACGGGTATAGGCTCAACATCGCGAAGTCCCACTACACCAGGACCCGACAGAACTTTCTACCGTAACGACAACAAAAAGGGATAAAGCACGAACCTACCAGGAGGTCACGCAGGCGAACTCACGGCCTCACAACGAAGGAAATCAGGATCGCATTCGAAGAACGATCATCATAAGGAAGAAACGACTGGCAAATCCAGAGGCATGAGGACACATGGGGACTTAGGTCAGAAAAAAAAATTTTATTTCTTTAGAAACCAGATTTTATTTGAAATAAAAAAAAAAACGAAAATTAATACATTTCGTTCATAGAAACCAGAGTTCTGATAATAACACTTTCTCAAACCTAAGCCTTTCCCTCATCAAGATGTCAAAACCCGACTTTCAAAACAAATCGTCCAACAAAGAATAATCCTGTTTATAAAGCATCTCTACCCTCTGGCGAAAAACATTGTTCTTCTTCTTCAAACTCTCAATCACCTCATTAACCTTGTTAGACTCTTCAACCAAAGATTGTTCCCTAGACCGTATGACTTTCAACATTCGGCCAGCCTTGTCAGATAACCCTTCCAAGTCTCTTTCGGCACGAAGGAGAGCCTTCGAACATGGGAAGACGTTAGAGACCATCCCAGGGCGATCCACCTTTACGATTTCGAGCCGCTGACGAAGCCAACCCACGTTGCACATCAAAGCCTCTAAAACAGCAATACGTCTCTCCCCCCTCTGGATCATTCCAGAGGTTACGTCATACAATTTCTCCTCTTCCATCTCCTTTATTACAGGAAGAAGCAAGGAGACCATGGTCACCATGACGGGAGTATCCTTCATCAACTGGTTGGTAACGACATGACCGTACTTTTTCCAGATCTTCTCATAAGATCCGCATAAGGAGTCGGCACAAGGAAGCCACCGACAGATCTCTGTTCTTCAGAAAGGGAAACCATCTTTGGCTCAAAGGGAAGACCGGCTCCCGAGTAGTCGACATCATCTATTCCTAGGCTGACATCGTCAAGAATTGAACCACCATTAGATGAAGGACCAGCATCATCAGTGCCACCATTCTCATCATCTTCATCCACAGCGACAACCTAAATCGGAGAATAGGTTGGAGAGCCCCCCTGGATAGATTTCTTCCTCCTAGAAACGCTTACACATTTCTTCTTGCGAGGCTGCGTCCCCTGAAGGGAGAATAACATTTGGTTAGCAGACAACGAAAGGAAAAGACCAATGTAAGATGATATAGAGATTTACTGGGTCCCTTGTTGGAGTCTGAGCAGGTGGAGGAACCTCATCAAGACTCGACCTTCCAGCAGTCAAGCGACCTCGACTCCGAGTCACCATGACTCTACACTGCAACATCACCGCCCCTGTTAGGAGAACAGACATACACACGTGATAAAATTATAGGGAGACACTCACCGGACTTGGAATCCACGTTCTTCGCTTCACGTAGGCTTCCCTCTGAGGGGACGAACCAGAATTGCTCTCGTCGGCCATGATTTCAGAAATTCTTCGTTTGGCATAAGCTCTCTTCTGTGAAGACGAACCAGAGTTATCGCTGCCATCCATGAATCTCAGAGATCAGACACTACGAAGAAACTTGCACGAAGGGACGAGCACGGGAGCTATAGTGTTGCACTCACTATATATATATATATACACGCTATGAAACCTTAGGTGTTGGATGCGCTACGCATAAAGCGGAATGCTGACTCAATACCGGAACCTGCGCAAGATAGAGACGAAACGATACTGCATTCAAAGTTCTGGTCAAAATCTGCCAACAAACTCACGCAAGATCCTTTCGAAGATTTCTAAGGAAGAGGAGAAAAAGGAATTCGTACTAAGAAACCGGTAATTCTTTACCTTTTCTTTCATTAACAACATGAAATGTGATCTCACATCCATATGGAGCTAGGAACCCTAGGAGATTATAGAACCCTAGGAGCTCCTTAGTCAAGTCAAAAGACGACTACAAAACAACTCCCTCAACCAGAGGGCGGGGCTGCGAGAACCGTGAGGCCACACCCAGGGCACCCCAAACCTGATATTAGCCACATCCTTGTTACGCGTCATCTGTCACCTACCTTATCCTACATCACCCGGAGAGATAAAGAACCCATATACAATCAACGCATTTGTATTTGCATACGAACTTACTTTTAGCCCATTCTTCGTAACCCTCTGCTAATATTGAATAGAAAACCTAAGACCATTGGGATTGATATCACCATCTGAATGCTTAGTATGAAACATTATTGTTCCACACTAACCAGGGGACTTAATGTAGATGGTGAAAAATGGAAGAGGGACAAAAATGTAAAACGACTCTCTGATTATGCCTTACCTAAAGGAAATTGCCTACTCAGGCACATCTCTATAGCTCAGAATGCAACCTATTCTACGAGCTGGATATACTCTCTATGAGTTCTCTCTTATAACTCCCGGTGGAGAGGATGATATCATGGTGCAGTACCGACAACCCCACCAACACGTAAACCCATCAGTTTACTTCATGTCGACATCGCCTCGAATTCCTCGATAAATTGCTCAATTGTGGTGGAGAGTTAACAAAGACGCATCCTCACGGATTTCCTCTTAAAATACGACTCAACACCTGAGTCTCAATGAAAACCTCAGAAACATCGCGGCTCTAGGACTGTCTAGAGCTCTCTGAGAAGCATACAACAGCCTAAATACACTTAGGCAGGCCACACTCTAAACATAGAATGGTCTAATATACCATGCATATGCACGCCATGACCTAAAATATGTCATAGCGCAAGTGCATAAGTACGCCATAGCCAAAGTGGCATAGCTTGAATACACTACGAAAGCATTGGCCTTGGTCAAGTACCAAGGCCTAGCCTAGAAGCCGTGGCGCCGCCCTCATAGGCGCCACGAGAAAGTTGGCCTTGGCCAGTGGCCAAGGCCGTGGTCTCCTAGACCATGGCGCCATACCAAAACTGGCCTTGGCCAGTGGCCAAGACCGTAGTGCCAATGCAGCGGCGCCATGATGCATGACGCCACGAGATCTGACCTTGGCCCGAGGCCAAGGTCGTAGCTGCTATGCCATGGATATGGCGCCATGAGTTCCTGGCCTTGGCCAATGGCCAAGGCTGCTGCTATACATTCACTATGCGTGTCTCTAGCGCCACACTCACATTGGCCACGGAGTCATAGCCACACGACATTGTTCAAACTCAACACAACCATGCAATGTCTGCATACCACTTGAGATATCGAAACATCACACGGGGGGATAACTTTAGGGGTATTGGTCTGGCGATCTACGGCAGTTAGAAAGAAACTGATAGAGATGATGGAAAGTTACGAGAAAGTGGTGCTGAATGGACACGTTCTACACGACTCAAGCAGTTACAGAACTTAACTCACGTCCTCCACTCATCCACTCTTCCACGACTTCCACCTTCTCTGTCGAGAGATCAGGTTGAGTTCAACACTATAAATAGAGGCTTCCTCTATCTTCCAAGGCAGAACATCTTTCTAGAGCATTCAGAAACATTCTCAGAGCCAAAACACCTGAGCAATACAACACGCTTCTAGCCTTGGAGATTTCTAGTCAACCTTACGACGGAGATCTTGAACTCTTAAACCCAAAACACACACATCCTCAACCTGATCTCAAGTTTCTTTGATGTTTCCCTCCCTAGATCAACCTTTATCCTCTCTGTGACCGAAGCAAGACTTGAACGGCCATTGACTTGGTTTAGGCTTGTCTTGTTCGACTTTGATCTTGAGCACTACAAAAGTACACAGAGACGATGCATTGTTTTTCAGGTAAAAACAGCTCAATCCTCGTTTGTGTACGCTAGTCCTCCCATCCTTGTTTGCATTATTTGAAATGTAACTTTTTAATGTCTCTGTATAGACCATCTGGCTTGCTTCCAATTATTGTTCAACACTTCAGTAAAGTCCTTTAGATGGTTGTAGGGCTATTCAAGTGATCGAAGTTGGTTCATTGGCCTCTGAAAGTTGGTATGCATTGTTCGAAGTAATTCTATCGATGTTAGATGCGTTCTTTGATTGAGATAGTGTGCTTTAAAACCTCCATCCATAATTGTAGCAACCAGTTGAAAATCCTCCTGCCCTTGGCTCTATGACAAATCATGTACTGAGTAGGAGGAAGAGAAGCTTTGAGCTTCATATCGTCAGTAGTGTTAATCGAGTCTGGATGTTTACTTGCTGACTTTCGCTATATGGCTCTACGAGTACTTATCCTCTTCAAACGAGCTTGTTTGAGTGCTTGTTCATTTCCATCTTTGTGCCATTTTATTTTGCTACCTTACTCTTTGGTGGGACCCCTCCAATGATTATTAGCACCTCTCATGTATAACTTATAAGTTTTGTAAGAAGTTGGTGTCTTCGTGGGACTGTTGGTGATCGAAGTGAGGTGTCGAAGTAAGAATACCGAATTTGGTGATCAAAGCTTCTTGTCGTAGTCATCGAAGGTAGTTGGGCTGTGTATAGGATGATCCGAAGGAGATGCCTCGAGGTAGCTGATCGTCAAAGTTGGTTATTGACCGTTGTATTATCGAGAAGAGAAATGGGTGCCATCGAAGTTTGATTGAGATGCTTTCGAGATTATTGAGGCTGTTTCTTTGATGTTTATTTCCAATATCACTTCGATGCTTGCTTGATGCTAATGTTTTCTTTCTGGCTTCCTTGTAAGGTACTGAGACGTTGTTGTCTAATTGTTGTTGGTGGAGAATGTTGTTCCGAGGTTACTGGTGCTAGTGATGAAGTTCAGTCATCGATACTGGGCCATCGAAAAAGAGTTGTCATCGAAGTGAACCTATCGAAGTTGAGCTACTGATGCTGACGAGCTGGTGATCGAAGATAAGTTGTCGAGATTAAGAAAATGCGGTTGAGAGTCATTGATATTGAACTATTGGAGTGTCGTTGAAGCTGCCATCGAGTTGAGTTATTGTTGAGCCATCCAGGTAGGATCATCGAAGTTGACATTTTTTTTTTGCCCTCGAAGTTGCCTCGAAAGGTAAACGTGATCGAGAACGTCTTCGAATTTCATCCTTCATCCTCGAACTAAATTGGTGTGCAACAAGTTTACCCATCGAGGTTGAGTAGGAATGGTCATCGAAGTTTAACTTCCACGAAGTGGTCATCAGACAAGGAATCCTCCGAGATTACGTATCAAAAAAGGTTTGAAATAAACTGCCTCCGAGAATATTGCTTCCAGAATGCTAAGATGACTGGTTCAAGTTGGCCTTCGAGAGATAGTTTGTTTTTGCTTGCTTTGCTTGCTTCTAATGGGATCTCGATGCTTGGTTGAAGCTGATTTTTCTTTCGCTGTTGTCTATGGTTTCCAAGATAATTGTTTCTGAGATAATTGCTTCCGAGATATTTGCTTTAAAAATAATTGCCTCCGAGATAATTGCTTCCGTCGAAATTTCTTGCTTGCCGAGATGATCTACCCGGGAATGCTGCAACGAGAATGCTAAGATGACTACTTTTAGTTTTATTGTTGGTTTCCTCGTATTGATGCTTTCGTTATAGTCTTGCGAGAGGTAATCTTGCCCCTGACTTGCTTTCCTCGTGAAGCTATATTGATGTACTTCGATGAAGCTTTCCGAACCAAGCAAAGAGAATGGATCGAGAGAAGAAGTTGTAACTCGCATTTCCTACTTCGATGCTGCGCAGTGAGTGCTCCGTTGCTGGTTATGTTAGGAATGAGTTCCTGTTTTGATATGATAGTTGTGTGGTGTTTTGTGATTTGATCGTACTGAGCCCAAGCTGTCCGAGATCACTGGTGTCGATGAAGAATATTACTTCCGAACTTACTGTCCGAGGTTGCTTCGAAGTTGGTTTATCGAAGTTGAATTTAAACCAATACGGCTGCTTCCGAGAATACTGTATGATTGCTTTGAGATGTGTTGTTAGCCTTCCTCGTATTGACTAAATATGACGAGAATTTTCTCCTGCTGCTTGCCCCTCCTTCGAAAATTCTAATTCTTCTCCGAGACAATTGCCCCAAGTAATTTGCTCATATCGCTTTGAAATTGGTCTTAAGTACCCCCTGCTGAGCGTGAGTTTCCTGATGGTTCTGCTTTCAACCGTGCTTCGATGGAATTCACGGGATCGAGCCAAGAAGTTTATCGAGATACATGACTATTCAAGTTGCTCCTGCTCCCATCAGTTGATAGTGATAATAATCCTAGATGTTTCCGTCCAGAATATTTCTTCGATGCTTGGTTGGTGTTGAACTTGATTATGACATTCGATGCTAACATTGGTAATTCTCTATCCTCGTATTTCAAATTCTTCTTGAGCTAGGTTCACTGATTAGAGCTTGTTGCCACAGCCTGATCCACGAAGTTGGGTAACTCTCCTTGTTTTCGTTTCTTAGCAGCAAGCACTAGAAGTAACATTCGATCACAGAACGAATTCCATCTTTCAATATACCCGCGAGATTACTCTTAATTGCACTGATTTTTGCTGCAATATCAAATCAATTTAGTGAGTAACTAAAGCGAACTTTCCATAACTTCTGTATTCATCAACGTTTAAAAAGAAAAGCAAGAAAAATGCCCCTAAATGAAGCCTAAATAATGATATTGAAGCAAATTTTCTAAAAGCTAAGATGGGTTTTGTTGATTGTAGATCTGTTGATCAAATCTGAAACAAGATCTTTACGGAGACAAAATTGTTTTGCAGAAGTATAAGTCATAATTTTATGAAATCCCTTTTCAGAAATTCAGCTTTAAAACTCATAGATCTGAATATTATTAACAAAATCGAAGGGGGTAAGGAAGAGATGTGTTTTTCCGAAGGTGGTTGCGGATGACTCTTTGAAATCAGTTTTCGTTGAAGATATTTTGGATCTGCTGCCGTTTCTTCGACCAAACTCCCACTGTATAAAGTTGTCTGGAAATTGCTTATCTGCGACGAAAATGCCCCTAAATGTTATAAAATGACCAGATCTGCTCCTGAACTCGCCGGATTTTCCATGGAACTCGCCGAATCTTCCGCCGGAAGTATTAGATCTTCATTTTCGGACCCCTAAAGCACAAGCAAACCGAAGTTATTTTAATCATCCCTGTTTCTAGCGCCAAACTGCGTTAGTACAAAATCTGATTATAGATTTTGTACCCAACAGCCAATTAATCCTTGAACCATAAACATGAATCCCAATCAAATGAACAAGGTGCAAAATGTAAAGAAGATGACACATGATGTTTTTAACGTGTTCGGAGCGATGCATCCTACATCACGAATTTATTACTTTCCTTGAATTTGTTTACATAAAACTCTATTGGAGAAAACCTCTAGACCTAGATCTAGTTTTGTGGGGGAAGAAGATGAGTAGAGGAGAAGGATGAAGAGAGAGAAAAGTAAAAGAGAAAATCCCTCTCTCCTTGGAGATATTTTCTTTATATAGAGGAAATTTACAAGATAATTACCTAAGTGTCATTTTCTTAGCTACTAAGTAAAGAAAGTCTTCGGTGCGCCTCGTCTTCTTCCATGTAGCGAGTTTATGTCGGTTTACTTCTTGGATGGACTTCTTCTCCGAGCTTGGCGTACACTTCGAGGAGATCTTGGGTATCGAGCTGGGTAGCTACTTCGGAAGGGGGCTTTAGTCTCGAGGAGAGTATTCAACTTCGTAGGGATTGGTGGATCGAGGTGACATCTTCAAATGGTGGTCCATGGTTCGCATGCTTAGTCTTCTTCCGTGCTTCACGTTTTTGATATGTTATCTTGCTTCTCTTCTAGGATGATGACTTGTGGCTCGTCAGAATTATGCCCCTACAAATACGGTTTAGGTGGCAATGGTATTTCTGAGATTCGAAACAAAACATCACTTGGCTTGTTTCCAGGGTTACTTTAGCGGTTTGGGTGGAGGGCTTAATATTTCAAGAAATTCAAGGGTGAGTTTCTTTGTTTGCTTCTTGTTTTTCTTTGACATGACAGTTTGCCATTTTCTCATGTTGTTCTTATCATAGTTATTAACTTGTGCAGAGCTCTTGGTACCAGAAAACCAATGTTCAATATGAACTCAGGGAAAGCATCGATAGACAATGTGAAGCGATTCTAACTAAGTCAGATGATATTTTCTGAAAGAAATCAGGTTTGCTTTCGCGTGTGAAGTTTTTTTTTTACCGTGTATGATGATGTGCTGGTGGGTATTATGATTTCTGTGAATGTATCAGTTGGAAGCGAAATGTGAATTAAAAACAGTAAATTTATTTTGGTGTAGTCCTATCAATTAATGAACCAGAATTGTTTACCAATGATGATAAGATTTTTAACATCTAACTTAATGATGATGGTTATGTGCATCTATACATGATTCCGGGAGGTGATCTTTGCGCATCATTCTGGGGTTAGAAACCATGTTAGGTATCTGATGGTGAATGTTAACTCCGGCATTATCTTTTCAACACCTACAAAGCATGTTAGTAAATCTCCTGGAAAGCATGTTAGTAAATACAAAATTGTGTTGGTTTCTGCAAATCCCTTTGAATATGTCTTCCATTGCAATTCTTCTTCCAGGGTTAATTAGTCAATGGACAAACACTGAACCTGTGTTTCATGTCACCACATGCATATCAAGCAGTTGGGACTGGGAACTGATAGTCCATGGCTTTAGCTGGGTTTGTTGCATCTGTAAACCATTCATAGTAGTTGCAAATGGAGCAGTTAAAGAATTCCTAACTTGGATGATCAACAGTTAGATTTGAGCAGCCTTCTAAATTCATTGCATGGTACATTCTTACATCCAAAGTAAATCTTGGACAATGAGTTGGTTCATGATTACCTATCTCACACATAGAGCATAGATTGGAACTGTTGTTGCTGCTACCACTACGACATGCCTCCACCAAGTCATCCATTGCAGAAAATGAATAGAGTACTTTGAGGATGTGATTGTAGTCCACAGAGATGGGGTTTTTGTGCTTTGTAGAAATAGGGGAAGGATTGGTGCAGAGATTTTGTACCAGAAGGAGAAGAGTATACCCTCTTGGTTAGTTAACTAGGTAGATTTTTAAGTTGAGGGCATGTTTGTCTACTATTTGATGTAAATATGTATGATGTGTACTATTTTTTTTTCTTTTGCTAATTGGATGGGAAAACTAACTGTGAAGACCTATCCGTGCTTCTGTTTAAAAGTATAACATATTGGTAATTATCATATTATGAGAGGGACATCTCATCTCATCTCACTATAATAAAAGGAAGGAGCTTTTTCACCAGTTGACAGTAAAAGGACTAAGTAGTCTCTTTGGATTTTCTTTTCCTCCGTGAACTTTCCGTTAAATGATACCGTGGAGGGGGTAAATACGTACTTTGACCTTTTTTCTTCCCGTCTCTGCTTTTCTCTTGCGTTCTTTCTTCCCTTCCTCTTCTCTTCCGAAAATCGAGTATCACACAATCAAACCCCAAGTCCAGATTCACTTCATAAGATTAAAACCAAACCCCAATCTCAACCAAACCCCAAGTCTAGATTGTTCATAAGATATCAACCTAACCCCAATTGGAACCGGTGAAATCCAGGTTCCAATTTTCTCTAATCAAACTTTCTTTAAAAAAAAATCTCGATGGGTTCATAATCTCGGTGTTGATGGGTTTAGCGAACCCCAAGTTCCGATTGCTTAACTTGATGTAGAATATCTTCCTCCCCAATTCGAAACACAACGCTGCTGGGTTTACTTTCAATGATTTGAATGAAAATCAATATTTTGACCACATTTTGAATGCAATGTGTTTGTGAAAATGCCGAGTTACAATTGTTTCAAGGTGGCTTTTGCTCTAATGACATCTACATCTAACGTTTATCAATAGAATTATTACTCCCTCCGTTTCTTTTATATAGGCGGAATATCCCCTTTTGCTTGTTTCAAATTATAGGTGGATTTCTAGTTCCAAGATAAAATTTCCAACACATACCCTTATTTATTATACATAGGTAATTGTGTTTATAATAAGACAAAGGTTAAAATAGGTAAAAACATGAAAAGTTATGACTCCAATATAGTTTTCTTAATCTAAGATATTTGGTCCCTCCGCCTATATAATTGAAACGGAGGGAGTATATGATTCTATATTAACCATAATTTTTGTATTTAGGATGATCACGATGTGCTGATGGGAAACAATGTAATGCCAAAGAATCCATTCCCAATTATTTAGAAAAGTATTAGCTGAGGGTTAGCTGGGGGTGTCGCTAGAGCTGAAAACGTTGCCAAGGGCTTACTAAAAACATCGAATCTGTTCATTTGTTGGATCTTGAATATATATACTATATCTTACATTCTTACTTACACATTATGCAGGGAAAGATAGTTTTTTTTTAAAAAAAAAATGAATTTGCTTTACTGAAAAATTATGGAATGGAAAGTTCTATGAACGAAACGGCACTCGCATCGCGCGTGCATGCTAGTAATTATTATGAGATGTACAACAAACCCATCAACACATCACTAGCTCAAGACTCGTGATATTCATCAGGTGACGTTGGCTGAATTGCGTGCCCTAGCTAGCTAGCTATCTATCTAGCTAGTTATAATTGATGTTCGTCATCACATGCTCGTATCATTAAAAAAAAACATAAACAAGGGTGACAAAACAAGCAAAATCATTTGAAAAGGTTCGGTGGTTCCCACGAGATTAGGTGGGGTAGAGTAACGGAGTTAAATGGTACATGAAGAACTGAAGAAGTACAAAATCAACAACACAGTAGTATAAATAAGCAAATATACGAGTTCCAGAAGAAAAATATTCTGGAAGGAATTTGAGAGCGAGTAAAAGACTTAAAAACAGATATATAAACACAGCATTTATTACGCAATCAAAACCATAAATCCTGTTTAAGAGCCGTGAAATTAGTCTTTTTGTTTTGCTCTCTCTCAAACAAAACACCACATCACCCGCTCATCTTCTTCGCATGAAGATTTTAGACGTATAATCTTCTTCTTATTATTCCTATTCTGATTCACTCATTGTAATCTATTTGTTCATCTTCTTCTTCTTGGTGGATTTTTCACTGTAAGAAGAAGAAACCCAGTCTTCTTTTAAGTTCGAGGAACCGATAGAGAGAAATGGAGACTGAGTTACCTTCGACAGATTTAGAGTCTCAGAATAAATCTATAAGCAAAGATGAAGTTCAATCTATTTTTAAGAAAGCTAATCGTCATGTTACATTAAAGGTATTCTTCTTTTGTTATTTTTCTTGCATTCTCATAATTTTTTTTTCTTTCAGAGTTTAAGGGTGCTAATGAATCTTCAAAAGAATAAAACTCATTTTTTGAATTCTTTGTTTTTCTGCATACATATATTTTTTTTTGTCTTTTTTAATTGCACCAAACAGAAAAAGGTAAATGGAAAAAAAAAACTAGTTTTGATTTCCTTTTGTGTAAGATGATGTAACGCTGATTATAAAGATTTTGTTTTTAATTTCACTAAGCTCTCAGCTATTTTGTTATATATTTTTTCTAGTTCAAAAATGGGATTTTTTGAATTGGTTTTCCTTCTTTTGGTTGTTTTTGTTGTTGTATTTCACTGTTTTATGGGGATTGATATTAATGTATTTCAAATCAATAGTCTAATATTGATGTTTATGACGATTCTAATATTTTTTTATTAGGGCTTTTGTTTGTGCATGCAAATTCATCTTGAATATATTTCTATAGTGGGCGGTAATTTCTTTTTAAGTCGTACGTATTTTAATTGCTAATATTCCTTATTTTGGTAGATGCAAAATACATTTTTTACTAGTTCTCCACAAACTCAATGGCGAAATCTTGCCAAGTCTTTTCGAAAAATTCATTAATTTAAACTTTGATCATAAATTGCAGTTTGAAGATCTTGTTTACAAGATCAAGATACAAAAGAAAGGATACATTAATGTCAAATCATCAAAATCGGATGAAAGAATGATCTTGAAAGGTGTTACTGGTACAGTGTATCCTGGTGAGATGTTAGCTATGTTGGGTCCATCAGGTAGCGGGAAAACGACACTCTTAACAGCATTAGGTGGAAGACTTGGTGGGAAGCTCAGTGGAAACATAACCTATAATGGGAAACCCTTTTCTAATCCAATGAAGCGAAATACTGGTTTTGTTACTCAAGATGATGTTCTTTACCCACATCTGACTGTCACTGAGACCCTAGTCTTCACTGCTCTGTTGAGATTACCCAATACCTTGACTAAAGAAGAGAAGGCAATGCATGCCGAAGCAGTTATAACTCAACTAGGTTTAACCAAGTGCAAGAATAACATTATAGGTGGCTCTTTACTCAGAGGTGTTTCAGGTGGAGAAAGGAAAAGGGTAAGTGTTGGACAAGAGATGTTGATTAATCCCAGCCTATTGTTTCTTGATGAACCGACATCCGGTCTTGACTCAACTACAGCACAGAGGATTGTGTCAACGCTGTGGGAACTAGCCAAAGGTGGGCGGACAATAGTTATGACAATACATCAACCATCAAGTCGTTTGTTCTATATGTTTCACAAGGTTCTATTGTTATCCGATGGTAATCCTCTTTATTTTGGGAAGGGATCCGAAGTTATGGATTACTTTTCGAGTATTGGTTATGCTCCAATGGTTGCTATGAATCCTTCTGATTTTCTTTTGGATCTCGCTAACGGTATGTTTTTCTACTAAGTTTTGTTAAGTTAATTGTATAACCAAGTCTGAATATTTTGTTAAGTTTCGAAAGTACTCGTATAACCCGTTTGAATATTTATTGCTCATTTCAATGGCTATCTGATTAGGTGTTTATAAGGACGAGGAAGAAGAAGACCAAGCGTCTATAAAGGAAAATCTGGTCACAGCCTATAGGACTAATCTTGCTGATAAATTGCAAGGAGAGGTTGAAACAGAGATTCAGTTCCTTGATAGCAGTGGAGACGGCAAGGAATTTGGGAGGTGGTGTACAACTTGGGTTCAGCAGTTTTTGGTATTACTCAGGAGGGGCATCAAGGAACGAAAGCATGAAGCGTTTTCTGGCTTAAAGATTGGTCAAGTCCTGGTTGTTGCTTTACTTGCTGGAGCCCTATGGTGGCAGTCTAGTATTGCCCACATCCAAGATCAGGTATGAATTTATATATATATATAGATAGTACTCATTTTATAAATTTGGGACTATATTTGGATATAGATAGATGTAGTTTTGATTTTTTCCGATTTTTATAAAACATTTAGTTCATCATTGATTGATACAAAGCTTAGAAAGTGGAGTGTAGCTTTTGCTGTAAAACAGGAAAAAGAGATAAATTGTGAGGGAACCCCAAAAAATTTCTTTAGGAATTCCTTTTAGTTATAGGTATCATTTGGATATGTAATCCACATTCAAATTACACAATGTGTTTTTACTACATGGATCTCGTAATATTAGTATCTCTGTTTGTATTTGTAGGTTGGTCTACTGTTTTTCTACTCAGGATTTTGGGGTTTCTTCCCTCTCTTTCAAGCTATCTTCACCTTTCCCCAAGAGCGTATGATGCTTATGAAGGAGCGGTCATCAGGAATGTACCGGCTTTCATCTTACTTCTTTTCAAGAATAGTCGGTGACCTCCCCATGGAACTTGTTCTACCCACAGTGTTTGTAACCATAACTTACTGGATGGCAGGGCTAAAACCTACACCAATGAACTTTTTCCATACACTGTTTGTTCTTCTTTACAGTGTCTTGGTTTCCCAAGGCCTTGGTTTGGCTATTGGTGCACTTGTAATGGACCTAAAATCTGCAACAACACTCGGAGGAGTTCTCATGTTGACGTTTCTTCTGGCTGGTGGATATTATGTTCAACATGTACCCAAGTTCATTGCTTGGATCAAGTATGTATCACTCAGCCATTACCAATTCAAGCTCTTGTTGGGGTCTCAATACTCAGAAAATGATACTTATCCGTGTGGACCAAATGTGAGTTGCAGAGTGGGTACCTTCCCAATGATACAGATGGTTGGCCTTGACGGTCAATTGAGCTCTGTTATAGCACTGCTTGTCATGCTAGTTCTCTATAGACTTATCGCATATCTGGCTCTGATGAGGGTTGGTGTGACAAAGTAATAGACAACATAGCTTTGTTCAAGCTTGTGCACTTATTAGCTATCAGTGCCTTAAGGGTATACATATTACAGTCCCCTTGATTAATCACCTATAGCTTAGCCTCGTTTCTTTTCTTTTTTGTTGTTTTTTATAATCTATTTGAAAGATAAAGAAATAGTAGGTTTAAATTTGTGTTTAGTTTTCTAAATGAGAGACTATATGTATAGCAGTTCAAGTTAGAAGTTCATAATGGCTAAAGTATTT
Organism: Papaver nudicaule; assembly: GCA_023529015.1. NCBI lineage: Eukaryota > Viridiplantae > Streptophyta > Magnoliopsida > Ranunculales > Papaveraceae > Papaver > Papaver nudicaule. Next base: position 15,345 of record JAJJMA010003786.1, read on the forward strand.
TTCTCAAATTTTACTCGTTTTAATGAATATATCCTGGTATTTTTTTACTTAGCTCACCGTAAAACCCACAGCCAAACTCGTTTTAATGAATGAGACCCGCCAACAGAAATATATTTACCCAATCTGCACCTTGAAAAGTATAGATGAATGCACAGATTATAGAAACAAATTAAACACTTTTTTTCATTTATCCTTCAAGAACTCAAATAGTCTGAAAGAAAATATTTGGTATACATACTTAGAGCAGCTCGATTGCGTGAATAAAGAAAAAAAATCTTCAAGAGGAAAAGATTCTCGCATTGTCATTATGATCATTGATCTAGTAAATAATGCAATGATCATAGTTATGAAAGCAAATATAATCATCCCATAAAACTAAAGATTCTCTGCTTCATTTTCTTATCTCTGAAGGTTGAATGTACATTAAATGCGTGCCATCCACTAGGTCGTTAACAATTAGTAATATTTCAAAGAGATTTTTCATGTTCATTATTTTTAGGAAAGGTGACTTATTATGGGAAGCTTTGCATTGTATATTTTTCTTCTTCTTCTTTTGCTGTGTGTTAGAATATTGGGCACGAAAAAATGGAGATAGAGCAGTTGAAGGATCAAAGAGACTCTAATGGACAAGAAGTAACGTCCTTCAACAAGAAACAAAATTATCCTGTTACATTGAAGGTATGTACTATGAATATAATTTTTTTTTTCTTAAATGTAGTATGAATATTACACTTTTGTTAGCTGAATTCAGTTTTTATGTGAATGACAAAATAGATTTCAATACCCATATATGCAGTTTGACAACATTGTTTACAAGATTAAAACCAAGAACCGAGGATTCCTGAAATACACATGGAAAAATAATTCAAAACTTGAAGAGAAAATGATATTGAAGGGAGTAACTGGTGAAGTAGTAGCTGGGGAGATGCTAGCAATGTTAGGACCTTCTGGTAGTGGCAAAACAACCCTTCTAAATGCTTTGGGTCGCCGACTTGGTGGAGACCTAAGTGGAAGCATTACATATAATGGGAAGCCTTTCTCCAATGCTATGAATCGGAAAACTGGTTTTGTGGCTCAAGATGATAAATTCCATCCGCACCTTACAGTGACTGAAACACTCGTATTCACTGCTCTTTTGCGATTACCACAATCTTTTACCCTAGAAGAGAAGACTATGCAGGCCAAAGCAGTGATATCTCAACTTGGTTTAACCAAGTGTAAGAACAACATAATGGGTGGAGCATTTATTAGAGGTGTTTCAGGTGGAGAAAGGAAGAGGGTTAGTATAGGACAAGAAATGCTGATCAATCCAAGCCTATTGTTTCTCGATGAACCCACTTCTGGTCTTGATTCGAGGTCGGCTCAGCAAGTTGTTTCTATTCTGTTGGAGCTAGCAAAGGGAGGAAGAACTGTTTTGATGTCGATTCACCAACCTTCTACTAATATATTTTACATGTTTCATAAGATTTTATTGTTATCAGATGGTAATCCGTTATATTTTGGGAAGACAGAAAAGTCCATGGATTATTTTTCATGCATTGGCTACTCCATGTCTAATGCTAACACTAATCCGGCAGACTTCCTTTTGGATCTTGCTGAAGGTAAGCACTTCAGAACTTAAGTGTAAAACATTTTATTCATGGATCTATTCTGCTACTTCACTGAAGAATTAGCAAACTATCTGTGTAATCGCGCAGGTGTTTGTCTAGGTGGTTTAAACAGTGAAAAGGGGTTGATGGAGATTAAGCAAGATCTTGTCTCTGCTTATAAGACCAATCTCCTGGACATAATAAAAGATGAATTTCTGGGTACGGGGAACCTTCAATTAACTCCTCCATTTGAAGAACAAATGGATGAGGATCATTTCAGTCAATGGAACACATCTTGGATTCAACAGTTTTTGGTATTGCTCAAAAGAGATCTCAAAGAAAGGAAGCATGAATCTTTTTCTAGCCTAAATGTCGGTCAGATATTGGTCTTTTCATGCATATGCGGACTTCTCTGGTGGCAATCAAGTTCTACCCATTTACAAGATCAGGTGAGCATAAACCTGAATCAGTACCTCCAAAGATATCTTCTTCTTTTATTTTTGTGCATGTGTGCGCCTTAACCCTTTTTTTCCCCCTTCATGTTTTGTTATTGCTTTTGTAGATGGGGTTCTTATTCTTTTATTCATTGTTTTGGAGCGTTCGACCGTTTTACAACTCAATGCCTACTTTCCCTGAAGAAAGAATGATGCTTACTAAGGAGCGCTCATCAAGCATGTACAGACTCTCGTCCTACTTCATTGCAAAAACAGTTGCTGACCTTCCTATGGAACTTGTCCTACCCACAGTTTTTGTCTTAATAACGTACTGGATGGGAGGGTTAAAACCGACACTGGAGCACTTCCTCAAAACATTAGCTGTTATTCTGTATAGCGCACTGGTTTCTCAAGGCGTTGGGCTAGCACTTGGTGCTGTTGTCATGAATATTAGGTCTGCTTTAAAATTCGGTTCCGTCATAGTTGAGACATTCTTCTTGGCCAGTGGGTTTTATGTGCAACATGTCCCAAAATTCATATCCTGGTGTAAGTACATTTCTCCTACTTATTTCACTTACAAGCTCTTATTAGCTTCCCAGTACAAGGCCGACGATCTATATCAGTGTGGCCCAAATAATGCTACCTGTAAAATTGGGAGTTACCCTGCTATAGAGAAGATTGGACTTGGGAATGAAGCTATATCTATTAGTGCCCTTACTGTAATGCTTGTAGGTTACAGAGTCGTTGCTTATCTTGCCCTTATGAGAATTGGAGTATCCTGTTGAAGATCCTTTTACAGGTTATTCTCAACATTCCAATACCAGACATGCTTCAAGAGTTGACTTGAACTTGAGAAGAGTGCGACTTAATCGTTGCTTAACAATGAACTTTCCTGAAATTGAATGACAATAATGAGGGTGTTAGAAGTATGTTAGTGTCGTTGTGGCTTGGACAAGCTGTAACGTCCGTACTCTTATCTGTAGAAATGTAACTGATTCATGATATGGTATCAGATTAGTGGTCCATTTTTAGGGCAATATTGTTTCTTCTCTCTGCATTTGAAGCTTGATTGTCGGTTCTTGAATCTTCTGGGTCTTTCACGCATGTTTCACTCACTTTTACAAATTACTTTTACGAACTCACTTTCACAAATTATGTATTCGGGAAATCTCGTACTTTTCCCTTCTTTGCAGCTACAATCTCTTTCCATTTGTAGATGGTTTCTTTGTTTGTCTAGTTAAATATCTTAAATCAAAATATAATGCTTCTTTTCCTAGTTTTGAGCTAAGTTCAATTTATTGTTCATCTGTTGGTGCAGAATTTCTACTGAATCCATTATCTTGGTACTGGCTGCTTGAACTAAGTAATGCCATGCATAAGTTCTTAGTTGCAGGAGTGTGGCTAATGTTCGGAAAACAAGCCTCTATTAGATCTAGATAATGCAACTTAAGTCTGACACTTCGAATTCTCAGAAAAGAACTGGTTAATTTCAATCGAGAAAAGTAAAATGCGCATCAACTTGCTCAAATTCATCTGGCAGTTCCTCATGAAGATTGGTTTATCATGCTTTTCAAGGTTTACCTGCTCATTTCAATGTATTTAAAACATCAAAATTTGGATCTAATCACATCAGCGCATCTTGCGGGGATTTCCT
>JAJJMA010003817.1:3462-14051 GCA_023529015.1 Papaver nudicaule
TACAATAAAAAAAAACTTAATCATCCATCTTCATCATCCTCATCCTCTTCACATTCACCATTGCACAAAGAAAAAAAATTTAATCATCATCATCCTCTTCATCTTCACCATGTCCCGCAGCTCTTCGTAATTCTTCTTCCCAAAGATGAGCACAAAGATCACTCCTTAATCTTTCGTACAAATTTGGATTCTGAATGTCATTCGTCATCCGCGCATAGTCCCTTGCAGGCATACCCCGTTGTGGTACAATATCCTCCCTCAAATCCTGGTCTGGATAGTTGGCCAGGATGCATCACGACGAGTTTCGAAGATTACCATGTTATGCAGAATTATGCAAGTGAGCATAGTCTTATGCATTTCACGTGGACTCAAACCACGGAAAGGACCACAGGCGATAGCAAATTTCTTCTTCAGAATTCTAAAGGCACGCTCAACATCCTTCCTGAAGGCCATCTGCATTATGTTGAAATGCCTCATTGCCTTACCCGTATTTCCTGTAGGCACTCCCCTGAACGCTTGAACCAGAGTTGACCACTTAGGATATATTCCATCGGCAAGATAATACCCATGAGTGTACTGATTGCCGTTGATATTGAAATTAACAGGGGGGGCTCGACCCTTCTTAAGGTCTTCGAAAAGAGGCGATTTGTGCAAAGCATTGATGTCATTTTGCGAACCAGGAAGACCAAAAAAGGCATGCCATATCCAACAACCTTCAGTAGCCGCAACTTCCAAAATGACAGTTGGCTTAGCGTAATGACCCTTGTATTGACCAGCCCACATTGTTGGATACCCTTTCCATACCCAGTGCATGCAGTCGAGACTACCTAGCATTCCAGGGAAACCCCTCGCCGTATTCACTTTCAATATCTCTCGAATATCTTTCTGGTTGGGCTTGCGCAAAAACTCTGGACCGAAATGATCAATCCTAATTTCGCAAAACAATGAGAGATACTGAAAGGCAGTTGGTTTGCCCATTCGGATGTACTCATCAAGGGAATCTTCCGGACAACCGTAACCAAGAAACCTTAAGGCCGCGTAACCTTCTGCTCTGGACTGTGACCTCTAATATTACGACAATCAAACTGATAATCAAAACGAGGTTCAACTCTTACAAGCTTCGCAATAATAAATTTCGTCAAGTGTCGTGGCATGCGTAAGCGACGCTGAAAATATTGGTCGGAATACACACAGTCTTCATTGAAATAATCATGCATCAGTTTTTCGTGGTACAATTCCCGATCACGGTAAGTGTATCGCCTACACTGTACTGCTTTTGGCTCAGGTTCCATTGGTATTGCGCCGGTATAGATCTGTAGCATAGTGTCGAACTGCGCTCTTTCTTCATCAGAGTCAGAATCAATTCCCTGCAGCATATGAACAATTCTTTTTTTGATAGGAATCAAAATCGATGATTCTTCTTTACACCTCTGCATCAGATTCATCAGAAGAATCATGTTCATAGTCCATTGATTAACAAGAAAAAAGAAAGAAACACAAGTTTTGTTTTTTGCAGCAGAGTAGAATTTTGTTTGATGTGAGAAATGTGAAGAAGAAAACGTTTGAAGGTGCATTAAATAAGCGCAACGAATTAGATCGTTTGATTGGAACGAGATCTGATCGATGGAAATTCCATCGACATATGGAATTTCTATCAACATCGACAGAAATTCCATATCGCTGGAATTTCCATCGACGATGAATTTACCATTGGCCGATAGAATTACCATCGATCACCACTGCCCAATTTTTGGTTTGCAAGGCCACGTTGGATTGCAAAGGCAATGATTAGCCTGGCTCCATTGGAACTGGCCTTAGTAAGTTCGTAAATCTTTCGCGAATAATATGCGCATTTTCTGTATTATTCGTTTCGCGAATGAAACGCACAGATTATTGAAATAACGAACCTAGAACGCGCATTGTCTGGACTAATCGAATATTTCGCGTATTATTCGGATCCACAAATTATTCTTCCGTCTAATTCGGCACCCTAGTCAGACCGGTTTGGTACGAGTTGGTACCTAGTCAGGCGAGTCATCCTGAATCATCTAGTTAATCTATTTATTTTCCAAAAACTGAAGACTGTGGGATTAGAACCAGTCAATCTTTGGTGATTACATATGCAAAACTTAAATATATACTCTAATTTGGTCATAAATCATAATACCCCACCCTAATAAACACATTATATTCATTTATTATAAGCTGAATTTTGGGTGTCGAACACACATTTCTAAATCGAATTATACACGTACGCATACAGTTTCGAACTACTGCCGAACAACGAACCGCTGACTGGATTTTTACCCAATTCAAACTATCCAAATTCACATAATACTCGTACGTTTGCCGTCCCGAACTTATATGCGTATCCCGAATCGCTAACTAGGCTATGGAGTGCCTTTTTGATGAATAGTAAGTAAGTAAATATTCCACATTGTGAGATAAAAACCCATACAATTTTATTTGGAAGAACACATGTGTGAACCTTTCTGAGTCAAATGCATTAGGCGACTACTCACTAGCCGCCCCAGTCGGTTTCTTAGAAACCGCCAACGGCTAGTTACTAACTCACTAAATTTGGTCGGTTTCCCACTAGCTGCCTAGTTTTTTTTTCTCTCACCAAAAAAAGTTGTTTCACCTAAAACATCGGGATTATGTTTGTAACAACAAAATATCAGAACTAGACGTCTACTGAGTAGCCGACCCCCTAAACCGTCGGTTAGTCACTAACCGCCCCTAAACCCATAGTAGTTGCATTTTTCACAACTTTTTTCTTACCTACAATGTGGAAATATCACCTAAAAAAACACCACCATAGTGCTTGCTCTTAGAATTTCATAAAAATCGAAGAAATATATCTTGATGTCGATTTTTGTTTTTTTCCCGAAGAAGAGGATCAACCTCATTCATTAGATGAAAAGTTAATGAAAAGCTCAGATTTAGAATCACTTGTGGTTCAAGAGCATTTAAAAAGAAAATTTGATATAGAGATTGCTAATTGTGAGACTTTCACCTCTCCAAATGTTGTGTGGTGTTTTTATTACAAAAATTTGATATATTGGTGACCTGTCCAAATGTTTTTTGTTTCTATAGTACGGAGAAAAATTTATTGAAAATTTAAGGAGTTACATACTATAGTGTTGAATCAGCTGAGAAGAAATACAGTTGGGTGGATCAATTGCCACTCCTTAGAAATTTTCTCAATTCTAGATGTCCTAGATGTTAGTAACCTTATTACTCTCTTCCAGAATGTAATAAGAATTCCAGGCTTTAGAACTTTGAAAGACAATGATGATTTCTTTGATGAAGTTATGAATTTCTCAGGTTTTTGTGTGGCATTTTTATTACAAAAAGTTTATATATCGGTTGCTTATTAATTAGAATAAAAGCAGCATTTGAAAGTTTATGGAGTAGTTTGATGTGTTTCCAAAACCAGAACTTGTTTAATATCTTTGTTCTTTTGCATCGGAACATTTTCCATTTGATAATTCAACTATGGTGGGGGATAAACCGAAGAGAAAAAATAAAAATCAGAAACAGAAATATCAAATAGACAGTATTTTCAAAATGGCTGAAAATCATCCCACGTGTGGATCATTCTTCTTTACCCGCATCTATATTTGTGTGTGATTTGTTTTTCTGGGTTAAATTAAAGGTTTTTTGAAAATTTTGAACTTAAAAACTGTTTACAAGATAATGTATGAGCAGAACTTGATTTCAATTTTCTAATTCTCCTCAAATCACATCTTAATTTCATAAAACTGTGAGAATAAAATGGATTTTTGAGACATTCATTTGCTTGCAAACTCGCAAATTATACACCTTCTTGGACTCCCTTCGATCGTCTTATTATATTTGATAATGCGCCAAAACTGAAAATTTACTCATATGAATGATCCCACATATGAATGCCTCATAATTTTTTTTTGCTGGATAAAAATTCAAAATAGAAGGATTATCCTAAACCGCCCCTTTTTCTTTTTATCTCTTTCTTTTTGCTGGCTTCATTTTCCCGGTTATGCATAGACAAGACACTAGTGACTAGCCTGATTATAAACACAAGAAATGGTCAAACTGATTTTCAGGGAAAACATTCCACGACGGAGATAGTGCAACCCAAAAAAAAAAACACATCGGAAGCTGATCAACCGTCAACGAGCATAAAGTACAAAAAAACAATATTTGAAGTTGAACCTCTCATCATCTATTTGCGCAACAAGTACTTGCAGTGCTCATTTTGGTCATATTCATAGCATAGCCATCAAACAACGCATCCATCATAAACACCTACGAAATCAACGGCTGAGATCTCTACAGAAAAATCTAAGAGAACAAAGATTCAAAGAACATAGGAAGATCTGCACATGTACATAAATAGAGGGGGTTCACGGGTTTATCTTGAAACACACTCCTCAGACAAACAAAACAGACAGACACATATTCTCTCGCACTACAAAACCGAGGAACAACACAAATCAACCCCAAAACAACACTATTAACTTAGTCCCTCCCTCTTCTCTCTTTCCCTTTCAATCAAATTCTTCTTCTCCTAAACAACTATCACAACACATTAATCCTTCCTTTGTATGTATCTGCCTCTAACATCTACTAGCTAGGCTTGTTAACTCATCAATGGCTCTAATGTTAGACAACAGTATTTGTCATGACAATGTGTTACTATGTTTAGATTCATTAGCAACATCATTATCACAAAAATCAGTTCCAGCTCCGTTTCTTACTAAAACTTATGAACTAGTCGATGATCCAGCCACTGATCATGTAATCTCATGGGCTGAAGATAATACTACTTTCGTCGTTTGGCGTCCACCTGAATTCGCTCGTGATCTTCTTCCTAATTTCTTCAAGCACAATAACTTCTCCAGCTTTGTTCGTCAACTCAACACATATGTATGTTATCTTTCTCCATGATCATATTGCAGTTCATTGCACCATTTGCCGTAATATTATATTTTTACTAATGGTTTTTCTGTTGTTTGTTATAGGGTTTCAGAAAGATTGTACCAGATAGATGGGAGTTTGGAAATGAATTTTTCAGGAAAGGAGAGAAACATTTGTTATGTGAGATTCATCGAAGGAAAACGATTACTATTTCTCATCATCAACAGAATGGCCAAGTTTCTATGAACCACTACTACAATTCTTCCGGTGGTGGTGGGTTATGTTTTAATACATTTCCGAACGCTCAGCTACTTAGTATCTCGAATTCTGATTCAGATGAGCAAGGGATGATGAATCGGGCAAGTGTCTCTCCAGGAGTTATCAACTCGGTTTCTACGTTATCCGAAGAAAATCAGAGACTTAGACAGAGTAACTCTATGTTAATGTCTGAACTTACTCATATGAAGAAGCTGTATAATGATATTATCCACTTTGTACAGAACCATGTGAAATCTGTTCCTCCACCCCTCCCTCAAATCAGTAATTCATCACCACTTCTCGGGTTTCAGAATCAGTACTCAAGCTCAAAGCAAGTAGCTCATCGTCAAGTAACAGATCAAAGATTCAACTCCACTACTAATCATCCAACTGCTACAACTACTAATAGTAGTAATTCAAACAGCACTTCTTTAACAATGTTAGAAGAGATCAGTGATGACAGTGATGCCAACCAAATGAAATTGTTTGGTGTTGTTCTTCCTCAATCCAAGAAAAGATCACATCCTGATCAACCCACATCTGTTAAGAGTAGCAAAGCTAGATTAGTTCAAGATTATGATTTAGGCTTAAATCTCATGTCCTCTTATTCTCCATCTTAACAAGTTCTATCTATGCAGCAATGCAGCATGCTTTAGTCTGTCTCTTTGGTTGGTACACTTAGCTAGCTTGGACTTGGTTGATCTGCAAGGTAGTGAGATTTTGGATGGTACTAGCTAGGATGAAGAATGTATCCGTATATATGTTTTTGTTTTAGCTAAGGATCGATATAACTTGTTTTTGTGTATAGAAGTACTTAGTGTAGGGTATTATTATGCAAGAATATGATCATGTTTTTCCTCAAAGCAATGAATGAAAATGCCAAAATGGTGGGTCTCTTGGTTTTAGAGTACTGATGAGAAAGAAGAACATACATCTTTTGACATCTCCATGTTCCTTATTTTGATGATGATTTGTATTCTAATTTCCATATTGTTTTGGGTTTTATTAATATAATGCGATGTCGATCATGATAATCTTTCTCTTCTCCCTATTCTCTGCAAATTGTCAGTTGCATTAAAAATGGAGGGATCAGGAAGGTTCATGAAGTGGTTTTGTTCAAGATGATGGAAAAAGCTGAATCACAGAAGAAAATTCTTTGAAATCTCAAAAAAGTAGTGGAGTTTTCAAAGTTTTTCTTTCTTTTTCGCTTACTTTCGTAATTTAAGACTGAACGCTGTTCTAGAGAATGATGTCCAATGGGATAGACTAGGGGGGATGTTTGTTGTTTCCTATCAGAAGTTGATGGATGCAAACTAGATTTGATGTTAGATATTCCTTAAATGTACATTCCTCGTCGCTATCATTATTATCCATCAAAAATTAAACATGGGGCCCATTTTCATCATCGCTAAAACCCAAGGCCTATTGCTGTCCAACAAAGCTGTCTCAGTAGCAAGGTTGGTTTTGACGTTTGTAGGGGTACGTGAAGGCAAGAACTCGCCATTTCAGCAGATTTTTGTACATAAATTCGTTTGAATGCTATCGGTGAAGCATACTTCTTTTTTTTTTAGGGGAAAAGGTTAACTTTATTGATTAAAAAAATAGAGATTACAAAGGCTAGAGCTTAGACGCAAAGAGCTAACCAAGCTAAGGCCCAAACCAACATTAAAATTAAATGTACCTAATTACAAATTAAAGCTTTTCAATGTGTAATCAATTGACCAAATCTGTAACCCCAAAACCATTTTGCTGTTGAGCTCCACAGAAAGATGAGAGATTTTACTTCATTGATAATTGACCCGGCAGATTTAGCTCGATTGTTTGCCATTCTCCTGTTGTTTCTTTCTAACCAGATAGCCCAACAAATAGCAAATATCAATAATGGCCAAACTTTCCTTCCTCTTTTCCTTCCTCTTCTGTTTTGCCATGCTTGCAGTTGACCTAATAAGTTTTCACTTTGCACCCACCTTACATCATAACTCTGCAGAAAATACTGCCATATTGTCTGTGAAAAACTGCAATGTAGGAATAGATGTCCCACAGATTCTGGAGAAGCACTACATAATGGGCAACTAATATTTTGAATGGCCATTCCTCTTCTGCACAAATTGTCAGTTGTTGCAATAGAATTCTGTGAAGCAGCCCATAAAAAGAATGTGACTTTGGGTGGGACATACTTAATCCAAATGCAGTTTGGTGGAATTGCAGCAGCTGGAAGATTTGACTGGGAGAGTAACCAATTGTAACATGAGCTTGCTGTAAAATCTTTTCCATCAGTGCATTGCAGCTCATCTTCTTCTGCCTCTGAAAGTGCTGGTGGGATGCCAATGAAGCTAAACAGTTCTGTCACTTCAGCTAGTTCAGCTTGCCTTAAATTTCTTTTAAGTTGTAAATTCCACTGATTGTTTTCAATCATTTGTTGTAGTGACCAATCTCTTTGAGCTGACAGTTTGAAAATTGCAGGAAATTTTTCTTTAAGTGTCTTATCCCCCTTCCACTTATCCCACCAAAATAAAATTGATTTTCCATTCTTGATCTTCATTTGTGTCATCTCTTGTACTATATATTGCATCTTCTGTATCCCTTTCCATATTCCTCTTCCATGTGGTTCAGTAGAATCCTTAGCCCACATGTCATGTTCTCTGCCATTCATTTGATGTTGAATTACCTTCCTCCAAAGCTTCTTCTTTTCCTTTACATATCTCCAAGACCACTTAGCTAGTAGTGCTTTGTTAGCCAATCTCAAACATCTTACTCCCATTCCTCCATTCTTCTTTGGCCTACAAATTTTCTCCCATGCTATCCAATGTATTTTCTTCTTCTCATCTGTAGAACCCAATAGGAACTGTTTCATTATTTTCTCTAGCTTTTTCTCCACTTCCACAGGCATTTGGAATATTGAGAGGAAGTATATAGGAATGCTTGAGAGTGTGCGTTTAATCAATGTAATTCTGCCAGCTTTGGTGAAGAATTTCCTTTTCCACATTGCTAACTTCTTCTGGAACTTCTCAACTACACAATCCCAAATTTTGGTGTTCTTGTATGTAGCTCCCACTGGTAAGCCTAAGTGTTTCAGTGGTAATTTCTCTATTTTGCAGTTTAAAATATCAGCTATGTCTTGGACTTTCTGATCTGCCCCTATACTTATGACTGCACTTTTAGCAAGATTATGGTAATCCAGTTATTGCTTCAAAGATCTGCAGTACCATTAATAAATTCTCTGCTTCTTCTTCTGTAGCATCTAAAAACAATATTGTGTCATCTGCATATTGAAGGTGTGAGACTTGTATTTCCTGACTGATGGAGAATCCACTGATCATGTGAAGTTCAGTAGCCTTCTTCATCAACTTGTTGAATATCTCTGCCACCAAAATGAATATGAAAGGGGAGAGTGGATCTCCTTGCCTAAGTCCTTTTGTGGTGCAAACTTCTTTGTTGAGCTTCCATTTACTAATATAGAGTGTTGAGCAGAGCATACACACCATAATATCCAGTTAACCCATTTTTGACCAAATCCTGAAGCTTGAAGCACATGCCTGATGGTGTGCCATGAAACATTATCAAAGGCCTTTTGAATATCTAACTTGCATATGATACCTGGCCTTCCACTTTTCAATCTGGAATCTAGTAATTCCCCTGCAATAAGAATATTGTCAAGAATTTGCTTGTCTTTAATAAAAGCTCCTTGATTCTCTGAGATTAACTTTGGTAATACTGCTTTGAATCTTTGTGTCAAGACCTTTGATATGATTTTGTAAATGCTACTGACCAAACTTATTGGTCTGAAATCCTGAGGCTTACCCACTTGTTCAATTTTTGGAATAAGGCTTATGAAAGAACAGTTTGTTCTCCAATCCATTTCTTCTTGCAGTTGAAATTCTTGAACTACCTTCATGAAATCTTCTTTGATGATGTGCCATGCCACTTTAAAGAAATCCATGTTGTACCCATCAGGTCCAGGGGATTTGTGTTTCTTGAAGCTTTTGATAATGCTCCAAACTTCATCTTCTGTTATGTTTCTCTCTAAACTTCTTGCTTCTTCTTCAGAAATTTTGGAGAAATGAATACTGTTAAGTTGTGGCCTATGAGGATGAGTATCTTGAAATAAATTGTAAAAATATCTAGAGATTTCTTCTTCTATATCTGTCTGACAGAAGTTATCTTGATCATTAATAACTAATTTTTGTATAGTGGTTCTTCTTCTTCTTCCACCAGTGAAGCATACTAAATAGTGTTCATCTGGCAAAACTTACTAATATATGGGAAAAGAAAGTGCAGCAAAATGAATGCTTTTCGTTTAGACGTTCAAAAACTCTAAAGTGCATGATTTGCGGTTTATACATGTTCAGACCAATATATCATTTCCTGAGTGCTGCCGTTGTAGCTCTTAGTTCCAAACATCTGGAGTCAAGACTCACTTGTATAACATTTTTCGTACCTTGGATGAGGGTTTTGTTTTCTCTTGTTGCTTGAATGAGTAGCAAGGTTTGAAACGCAAACAGTGTCTAGCTGCTTACTTTAACATAGTTTATACACTTAAAAGACTCCACTTCAGTTGTAAGTCACGAAAGTATGTTTGACTTTGACTGATTTACCCAAGTCTCTTTTTTCTCTTGTGATTCCAGTTTTTTCTACTTTCTTTCTACTGTACATGGAAGAAAAAACCCTTGGCTTTTTTCCTACTTTGGTCTGTGCGAGTGTGCGTCTGATTCAAAACTCTTTAAACCTTCTTTGGATTCTCTCCCTTCTCTGCTCTCTCCATCACTCCATTAACTCGGACTATAGAATTTTGGATCGATTCATTGAGAGACAGGAAAAGCATTCAATATACTACTATACAATTCTATACTTTGCTGAAAGAAAACAATGACATTGACCATAATACATAACTTTTGCAAGGGCTCTTTCTTTCCAACAGTCCAAGCAAGTATTAGGCTTAGTTATGGGGCTACTACTTGGCTACTAGATTCACCAAAAGCGTGGTGTAAAGTAGTAGTACTACTTCTCTCTCCTAGCATTTGGTAGTAGCTCAAGTAGTAGCTACTACGGAAACGCTGAACGGTTCAGCGCTGAAAAAATAGGGAAAACGCTGAACGGTTCAGCGCTAAAAGAATATTCTCACAGAATCTTAATAAATCTATTAATATATATTTTGTATTTTATCTGTTTAAATAATCCAACGGCCCAAAATTTTTGAGCGTTGAATGATTCAGCGCTCAGCGCTGAACGGTTCAGCGACTTGACGTCCAATCTCTCCATACCATAAAAGCACCCCTACCTTACTATCTGACGTGGCTGTCCAGTCTAGTATACTAGACTGGACACCATAAGACTAAGCCTTAGAAGAAAGAAAGTCTTTTCGGTATGTAGATAAAAGTACTATATTGTTTTGTAGGGGTGTCTCTGTCTGTGTTTCTACTTGAGTATTC
>JAJJMA010003820.1:0-12073 GCA_023529015.1 Papaver nudicaule
TGAAGAACAAGAGCATGCGTATGGCGTTCCAATCGAAACCCACAGTGATTCAAGCACCTAGCTCCAATTTGTTCTCGATTCACAAGACATAATTCCGTGGTGAGAAAGCTGCCAGCAAATTTTAGGGTTTAGCAATTGGGGGTAATTTTTGTGTATAAAAGGAGACGAGGTTGTAAGGTAAAATCATCCTGGGTTTTATGCCTGGTTTCATGCCCGGTTGTAGATGACTGGTGCTACATGCCCAGTTCTCCGGTGCAGCAAGCTTTGTAATTTAGATTTTATTTCTTTCATTATGTTTTAATTTCAAAGCTAGGGTTTAGATGAAACCATTAATCTAATTCTAGAAATTCAAGCTCTTGATTTTGTTCTTGGTTTAATTCTTTGCTTCAATGTTTTGCTTTCACCTTGTATGCTGCAATTACTGTTGTTACATCCTTGGTAGTTTGATTTACCCTATGTTGTTGCATCTCAACTCATGCTTAAACTATTATCTTTACTCTAAGACTGGTTGTGCCGTAACAAGACAGCCAGTGCTCGGAAGTACTGTCTTAGTTGATATTAAACTTATCATTTTTGATATCCCATTGAAGATGCGGAAGACTTGTATCTCCCCCGCTGATTCGTTTTATGGGAACAGAACAATTTCATTAGCTAAAAATCTATGATAGTTAAGTGGTGGATTCAACTGCCCTAGTGCCTTTTTATTGTTTCAATCTTGTTATTTTTTAGTAACCATCTATCTCGTCGTATCGACAAAACCCATGTTCTTAAATTAGTATCAGTAGACCTAGAGGTTTAGTTTCACCAACGTAACTCCCTGTGGATCGACCCGTACTTGCCGTTGTTCTTCATTGTAGACACCGTGCGCTTGCGGTCATATTTTATAGTAGGTTTACGGGCCTACCACAGCACGCCTTATTCGGATGAATTGGATTCTCGCTTGAAGCCACAACAAGTTGGGTTTGAAGTTCTCGAATGAAGCAATCAGCTCTTCTGCTTCATCCAGCGCCTCATCGGTCATGTCCGTCAAAGGGGTGGCATACATCTTCGAGATCAAGCCCATGAGATCAGCTGCAACACCTGTAAGTGTATAAAAATGGGCACGCCTTCCAGCAGTAATAAGGTGACCATAGAGATCCCATATCTTTTTATACAGTGGGACGTGTCCCTCAGGGACATTAAATCCTTCCACTAGTATATGACCAGGGAGAATTGTTTCATGGGGAGGATTATATGCTGAACCAGCATGAGGAAAATCGAGAAGAGCCCACTTAGTGGGAGCATCTACACCAGTGATGTCGATATCCTCAGAGACTTGCGTTTCTCTGACAACGAGCTGAAAGAAAGGTTCAAAGCAAGCAGAAGTTTAATAATATGCTTCAAGCTATATAATAAAAGCTTAACATAAGAAGATAATCAAGTTTACCTCGGTATTGGGATGATTTTCGTCAGCAACGTTGTCAAAGTCCTTAATAAGGTCGCACTTAACCTTTCACCAACGAAGTAGTTGTCATTCGTCGCTTCTTTATCTCCAGAAGGCTGCAAGAGCAAACAAGATAAGAATAAAATGCTAAACGTTTTATTCCAAATCGAAGAAGTTGACAAAAGATAACCTGTGTCACAGAGGACTTAGGGTCTATGGAGCCCCCACTTTTATTCTGCTCAGTAATCTTGTCAGCGGAGTTGGGCGGTGTATTCGGAGTCGATTCTTCAAGCACTGGGTTCCGCTCTACGGGAACAAATGAGAACTTCTCGACTCCTGTAGAAGGTCCATTCTACATTAAATAAAGAAGAAAAGTCATTAAAAGAAGATGTATCAAAGGATTTACGACGTTATTTGAAGAAGCAATTTTCTGACGTCTGAATTCTTACGAAGAACAGCGAAAAACTCGAAATCTGTACAAATCAGTAAGAGATATGAAGAAACTTCCTTCACGGGAATTGTTCGTATGGGTGTTTCCTATCACGTGCTAAAAGGGCTTAATTTTTGGAGCAATCTACTGGCCGGAATGATTTTTCTACTACACAGCGTACAGACTGCGACATTCCTGGACGTGGCGTTACTTTGTGGCACATGAAATAACGAGCAAAAAATGCATTAAATTCAAATTTTCTTTTTTGAGGTGAAAGCTACTGAAGTCCTTTTTCTAAATTGGGGTCAATCATCGAAATCCGTCATCGGATGAAGATTCTACGGTCATTCTCGTGACGTGGCTCAAAACAGGAAAATCTGACGGGAATTTTACTTTCACACTAAAAGTAAAAATACGAGCAATGGAATGAAGTCTTACCTTCACCCAATCTTGTGTACTAAGATTGGGGACTTGTTTATCATTCAAGAGGTTCATCATGGAGCTGTCCTTCCCTTGAAAGAGTGATAATTCTCCCGAAAGATGACTACCGAAAGACAAAGACATTTGTGTTGCGGAACCAGCAAGCTTCGAGCTAGGCGACGAACGTTGCTGCACAAGATATGGTGATAAAGCGTCAAAATCATCATAAATAAAGCTTATACAAGCATTCAAAATTTCGAGGTAATTACTAAGTCATTCATGTCTCCTATTTTACGCTTAAGAGTAATATATTTAAGCAGGGGAAACGTTTCCAAGTCTTCTTTGGAGGGAACCGCCCGTACTTCTTTCGGGGAAGCCATGAAATCCCTATATAATCTTATCCGGGCATCCCAAAACCGCCTACCTGCTTCAGTGATGGATGGCACTCTTTCTCCCGAAAGGAAAGATACTGGACTAAGCAATCTAGTCTGATATCCTTGCATATTCTTTGGAGGAGGACCTCGCTGCGATGGGATATCCTGATCAAAACCCATCTGACGAGCTCCCCTGTCAACATTATATGCTCTGGTCACGTATGCTCCTGATTCACTAATGCCAATGATGTGGCCGTTGCAATAAATTATCATGAAAACCTGCTCTTCATCAGTAAGGAAGCCTTCTACAGAAAGAACCTTCGCTGGAATGTTATTTGGAGCGGAACCAAATGAGCGAAGCTGAGCCACACCTGTGGGGATTAAAGTCCATGGACGAAAGACCACTGCTGCCTCGTCGTCCATAATACAAGAAAGTCCTTTGAGATAGGCTTGTTCATCCAGCGAACAATCCGAGCCTGGTCTGACAAATATTTGTCTTTGGAAGACCATTTTGGAGCATAGCCAGGGTAATGCTCATACAACCAAGCTTGCACGAAATTTGTTGATACAAATGTCTCAATCTTTGCAGCGCCATTCGACAATGTCATATTTGCTGACAAAGTGGAAAGATGGGTATACAAAGTACCAAGGAATAAAGAGCCAATAGGAACAGGAGTACCTTGAGCCAATGTTATGGCGTACGGAATAAGCGTAGACTTCAACTTCTTATATTCATGAAGATCTTCAAAGACGTCCTTTGACAACCAGAGCAGCAGAAATACAGCAATCGATAACACTGAGGCGCCGTCATTACTGGATTTTGTCCAGTGCATCATCCACGAAGCATATGCATCGCCGTGCTTGTTCAGGGTTTCAAGAATGATGATTAACTGAGCCTGCAGGTTCCTTCCATCTGCATCCAAGCTACATCTGAGCTCTCCATAAATTGGGAGTCTTAGTAACGCTGCTACGTCTTCCAGAGTAATTACAAGCTCTCCCCATGCCAGTATGAAGGAATTTGTACCACTGCACCAACGGGTCATAAAAGCAACTAAAGCACATTTATCTCTAATTACGAAGGAATTATCCGAACTCTTTACAGCATGAAAGATTCCGGCCTTATCAAAGATGTCCTTGATACCTGGGGTGTCGAGTGTATTCTGAAGATACATGGACCATGAGTTGATTTGTTTCTGCATAAAACGAAAAACGATACTGGAAGCACTAAAGTCACCTCTCTGCATGCGAAAGCGAGCTACACATGATGGAGTAATAGCCATTGGAGCATTAAGATTGCTTGGGAGAATTTTAGCTTGGTCCCGGGAAACTGCAGCTCGAGCAAAATTTGCCAGGCGAATTTCAAATTCATCATTGACATGAGGGATCTCTCTCACAGCTGTAGTGGATGTAACTTCATCAACGGCACGAGAAGAACTATGGGATTCATTGTCAGTCATCATGATCTTCCAGTCTACAAAATACTGTGTTTATAAAAGGGGAAGAACAAGCTAAAGAGGGAGACAATATTCACGTCAAAAAAAAAGAGAGCTGCGTGATATATATATATCACGCACGGTTTTGGGGATTCCTGACCTAATTAGGATTCTCTGGGCACTGCTTGAATGGGGTTGGTCTTTAGGCCTTGCTTGGATTCCATGGTCGTGGATAAGGCTTCTATGCAGAGGCGGCTGGTCCATCAATTCTATGCTCACCCCGGAACACTCACGGTTCCATGCTTCGCAGGGGACTTAATGTTGATGGTGGTTTTTGGCGAGGAGGTCACAGGAGTAATTTCGCATCAATTTCTGGCGTCCTGGAATAGCTCGAGATAAGGTATGGATTTATTTTATAGTAGGGATAAGATATTTTGGTTGCCGTTAGCCATACTTTGATATATCACGACCCTAGCCTAGTAGCATGGTCTATATCCCTAGCCTATACGTAAAAAATACCTACGCATGCGCATTAGCCTGGCCCATGCTCGAGCCAAACCTAGGCAATTCACGTCACCAACACTTGCAGATACACGACTATTCCTTGGCCTGATTGTGGGTATCCACGGCCACCCCTTTGGCCAAGCTTGGATGCCCACGCTATTCCTTGGCCTATGCCCTGCGCTTAACCCCGCCATTACCTTGGCCTATAGCCCTGCGCTTAACCCCGCCATCACCTTGGCCCATTACTTTGGCCTATAGCCCTGCGCTTAACCCCGACTATTGCTTTGGCCTATTCCTTGCGCCTAGCCCTGGCCACACCTTGGCCAATAGCCCTGCGCTTAACCCCGCCATTACCTTGGCCACATCTTGGCCTATAGCCCTGCGCTTGACCCGCCATCATCTTGGCCTATAGCCTTGAGCTTAACCCCGGCCATTACTTTGACCTATTCTTTGCGCCTATCCTCACGGCTACACCTTGGCCATTCCTTGTCCTCACGGCCCCACCTAAGCCTAATCTTTATCCACGATAATTCCTTATCTTTGTGCTCGCGCCCCTTTCCTTGGAGGCCCACGGCCAATCCCTGCCCTATTTTTGGATACCCATGCCATTAGCTTGCCCTAGTTTTGAATATCCATGTCTTTGGCGTGCCTTCCTCCTTGGCCTGATTATGGGTACCCACGCTATTGCTCTGGCCTAATTTTGGAGCTCTATGGCTATGCCTTGGTCAAATCTTGGAGGCCCAAAGTCAGGGCGCGGCCAAACATTTGAGGCCTTACGGTTTTTCCCTTGCTTGTATTCGTGGGGTTCATGGCCTTTTTTCCTCTCCCAGCTATCGTTGCCCCCTTAGGGACAGAGTATATTCTTCTCTAGCCTCCCCTCTATTTATGGGTCCCACTGATCCAAATCCTAGAGGATTATGGATTCCACTTAGTCCATAATACTCTATCTAGTTTCCTAATCGAGCTCGGAAATCTGGCAGCTCACGTATTTCTTCATTGCGCGATTTTTACAGCCCAATCCGTGAAGAATTAGGAGGCGCTTTCTTCACGAAATATTTTCCTATGTGAGTTCTCTACAACATACTAAAAATTCGTGATTTTATCGAATATAGGCTGGCCTGGGCGATTTAATGAATGGATAACATGCAAACTGCTCAGAAATCCGAAAATAACATAAATGTTATGGCTTATCCTTGGCGCCCTATGCCTAACTTCTTAATAAGATTATTATACCATGCAACATGGTTTATTATAATTATTGTGGCCTATCTTTAGGTCGTGTATTGGCAATGCTTATGCATTCTTGATGATGGCTACGCTGTGATAGCATCATTCATCCGCTTTTCCTGATTATAGACTTGCTTCTATAATCAGTGCTATAATTCTTAATC
Organism: Papaver nudicaule; assembly: GCA_023529015.1. Classification (NCBI taxonomy): domain Eukaryota; kingdom Viridiplantae; phylum Streptophyta; class Magnoliopsida; order Ranunculales; family Papaveraceae; genus Papaver; species Papaver nudicaule. The sequence continues at coordinate 5,976 of JAJJMA010003820.1, forward strand.
ATGGCTCATGGCCATGACTTATATTATTTTAGACATTCATATGTCTTCATTACTCAGAGAATTGGTGCATTACATGCCACAAGCCAATTTCTCATATTCATGGCAAATTGAAAGTCGTATTTATCTGACTATTGCCACAGAGAGTTGCTGAAATCCTCTCGGTCTAAACGGCGATTGCATAGCTCAATCCTTAGACTTATTTTATCCTATCTAAGTGGCGGTTGCTAGCTCAACCCTTAGATTTATCTCACTGGTTTAAATGGCGATTGCCCGGCTCAATCCTTAGACCAAATCTCAAGGAGATATACAAGCTTATTGCTTAATCTCTATCTTTACGCAAAGTCCTAAGTTTACCAGTAATTGGTACGACTTGCACCTAGTCATCTTTGACTTAACAAATATTTAACAAATCTTACGAGAATCAAGTAAGTTACATGGGGGGATATTCTTTAGGGTTTTGGTTTGGCGGTTTACGGCACGTGTGATTGCAACGGCTCAATAACTTAACGAGAAAGAAAGCTAAGTCGTGTGAACGTTGCTGAAAAGAGGGGATGAGAAAGTGGGCGGTTCATTCTTCCCTAATATTAGGCGCAAGACTTGCCCCACTTACTCCACACTCCCACTCTTCCACTTCTTCCACTTCTTACGAGATCAGTTGGAGTTCTATTGCTATAAATAGGTCACTCGACCAGTTTGGAAAGATATCTCAGACAAGTTCATCAAGAACAAAGAGTTTAATTCAGTGCAAGTTCAATCAATCAATCTCATCGATAATTGATTAACTCTTCTCATTCAGCATTTAATATCTAGTGAGAACTGAATATCCAATCTTCTTTAGCAATTCAATCATCAACATCACAGAAAATCATAGCAATTCTCTGATCTCATCTTTCTCTGCTTCCCTCCCTAAACCAACCCTATATCCTCTTCTTGTAACTGAATCAATACTCGAACGACCATTTCTTGGTTTAGGCGAGTCTTGTTCGATCTTGACCTCTCGAATACCCTTACAATCTTTTATTACATCATCACACTTCACACTTTACCCCTTATATTCTCTTTATTGTTTTACACCTAAAACATTTGGCGACCACAGTGGGAGGTCATTATCTCGGTTTTAAGAAGATATGGTTGAAACCAGGAGGCAGAGTTCAGAGAACACAAATTCTCCAAATATCCCTAGTGTCCCCACGAGTTTATCTACTGCAAGTGGGGTCACAAGCATCCAAGCTAGTGGCGCCATCACATCGGTTGGTCCCACAACCCCAGCCGTGAGCTCTAGCCCAACTAGAAACCCTAATTTCGCCTCTACCTCAACCCAGAGGGGGACAACCTTATCCCCTTCTCCCTTGGGCGTGTCATCTCCTCTGGTGGGGTCCACCATGCCTACCTTATCCAATAACACGTCCCCCCTATCTCATATGGTGGGGACTACCAATACCATTATCTCTCCTACTCCTTACACTCCTATCTCAAGCCGCACAGAAGCTTTCCTCTTCGGGCCCCGCACAGGAGAAACAAGGAGTACTGAAGACTCACCTAGCATTGCGGATCTCATGAAGACCCAACAAGATCTAGCTTTAAGTCAGAATAACATGGTGAAAACCCAGATGGAGTTGCTGACTTGCTTGAGGACTCTTTCAGAAAAGCTGACGCCTCCAACAAATCTGGGGCCAACACGTGTGGAAACCCCTGTAAACGTCAACAAGGTGGGGCCTTCTCAAGTTCACGTCATCCCAGATGACCAAGACGTCCATGTCCACACCACACGTGGACCAAACACAGGTTTTCAACACAACTTCGTCACCCGTGAAGATTTGCCGAATCTTTTGCAGGCTCAGAGCATGGAGAATTCAGATTTGTTTCATCGTCATCAACCTCCATATCCAATTGAAGTTCAACGTGAATCTCTTCCTGAAGGGTATGTTATGCCTTCATTCTCGATGTATAATGGTATTGGGAATGCCCGAGAACATATCTCTCGCTTCTTAGAATCATTGGGAATACATGAAAGAAATCAAGTTGTATGTCTCAAAGAATTCTCGAAATCTCTAACGGGAAAGGCATACACTTGGTATAATTACCTAGCTCCTAATAGCATTCTCAGCTGGAGCCAGATGGTTAATGCTTTCCTCAAGAAATACTTCTTCGTGTCTGAGCAACTCACTCTCTCTGATTTGGGGAGACTCTATCAGCGAAACAATGAACATCCAGATGATTACGTGACGAGGTTCAGAACTCGTTCAGTGGATTGAAATGATCCAAATGTTACAGAGGTGCAGTTGGTGGAGCTTTGCATCAATGGAATGATACCAGTATATCGCGCCTTGTTGGAAAATCTGGACATTGACAATTTCACCAAGCTCCACAAGTCCGCCAAACGATCCGCCACTACTGCACCTGTGCTACTAGAAAGGCCCAGGCCTTTAAAAGCTGAAGAAAGCCGTGGTGAGACGCGTGCCAGCAAGCGACTCGTCAATAAGCAATATAGCTCTCTTCCCTCAGTTCATGCTGTCACTGAAGGTGTTAAGAGGAAGGCGCCTACTCCTGAGGCCCTACAACTGAAACGTGCGGCCCCAACCCAATCTCAGGCTCCTACACGGGTCCTAACTAATGCTCCTGCACCAAAGGCACCACGACAACCAAGGGAATTTCCTAAAGTCCCTGATTTTCCTTGCACCATGGATGAAGTGATAGAGCTCCTGGAAGCATGGATTCAAGATGGTGCTGTCAAATTACCTCCTGTATGGAGAGAAATGACTGATCCCAAGTATTGTCACTTTCATAGGTTCGTCAATCATCCCACCAACGAGTGCCATCGACTCAAGCAAATCTTCAACGAAAAGATCGAGTCAGGAGAGTTGAACTTGGGGACTGAGGGTGTGCATAAGAATCCACTCCCTCAGCACCAACCTCAACGCCAACACCAACCCCAACGTCAGCATCATCTCAACATTTCAAGCAAACTGCTAATTATTTGCTGGAGAATTTATGCGAGCTCTTGCATTTTTCTAGAAGTCAGCGAAGCAACATTTTCACTGCCCTCAGCTGGATTACTAGCGGTAAAGAACTACCTATACCTGAAAAGGTTCAACCTAAGCCTGGCGAAGTTACGCCAGAGATGATGGCAGGGGAACGTGTTCCAATACCGATTATCTCTGCTCGTCTCGAAGGTACGAATTTTAAGAAAGTTCAAATTGATGCTGGTGTTATGGTTAATCTAATTCCAATCAAAACACTCCAAGCAATTGGGATTTCTCGACGGGATGTCGTCTATTATCCCACAGTAACGAAAGATTCAAAAGGAAATCTCCAAGACATATATGGTCATGTTACTTTGGATCTAAAGGTGGACTCTGCTCGCACAAAAGCAAAATTTCACGTAATCAAGGAGGATAAGGATCACAACATGATTCTTGGGCGTCCTTGGCTCCATGGGAAGAGGTTCGTGCCTGCAATCTCACCAGTAATCATCAAGGGCCAAGAGTTCATGTTTGACCCAGAAAGCTGCAGCGTGGGAAAACTGGAGTACCGCGTAGGGTCTGAAACTCTGGTGATATTCAAAGAGGTATGTGAAAGTGATTTGAAATACTTTATTCAGAATTATTTAGTTCATGGAAATCCTATCCAACGTGTCCCTACACAAGGATTGGATGATTCTCCGACATGGGGACTTGATCGCATCAAGTCTATCAATCCCTCTGAGGCACCTCAGAAGGAAATCAAGGCCACTTCCAATAAGTGGATCCGGACAAAGCAACGGTCTTATAGGCGAAAGACACCTGAGATGTCATGGGTTCCTAAGGCTGCTTTCCAAGAAGGAGATAAGGTTATGCGACGTACTAACCGAAGAGTAACTTCTATTCCGGGGTCCACGGCAAACTGGGAGGGACCTTATGTTATATCTCAAGTCATGCCTGATGCACGATACATGATAAGTGCAATACATGAGAGGCTCTCAAATATGGTCAATGGCAAATGGCTCAAGAAGATATGAAGATTCACTAGAGTTTATTTATTTCCTGTAATTTCAATTCCTCCAAAATAAAAGTGCAAGCAATCTCTTGCCTTTTAACAAGACAATTCCAAAAAAAAAAAGAATTCAAATTCAAAACCTATGAGTTCAAAATAATCAATTCCTACAAACCCTTTGTTCATAAAACCAAATAAAAGCAGAATAAAATTCTTTTGCTCCTGAAGTCTTTCAGAAACAACCATCTAATGAAGATTTCGCTCCTTCATCAACTGCTTTCTTCAATAGGGCTATATCAGCAGCTTTCTTCTCCGCCTTTTCGGTTAACTTACGGAGTTCCTCAGTCATGGCGGCATGATTCCTCTCTTCTTGCTTCACCAAATCCTGGGTGAATTTGCCAACATCAGCATGATAGACACCAAATAGTGCACATTTTCCCATCATTTTATAGGTGTTCATGTACCAAAATTATGCTATCTTTGCATTCTTAGGCCAGACTTTGTGTTTTCTTGTTTTAGAGTACCTTTGCTTTTATTTGGTTGTTTTTGTGATTTTTGTAGGTTAAATAAAGCTTGTAGACCGAAGGGGCAGACTGGAGAAAAAGAGAGACCGGACCTGGATTTTTAACGGGTGCAAAATAATATTTGCACAAAGAGGGAACTCAAAGGATGAAGAAAAGATGAACTGTCGCGGGTGCAAAATGATTTTCGCACAAAGAAAGAAGTGGTCCAAAGTGAGAGTTGAGGTCCAGAATATAAGACGTGGCCCAAATGGAAGGGATAGGTCCAAATCAAGAAGGCGGCCCAAATCTCCACGGTACCATCCCTGCACAAATGAAATATGTGGTCCGAAGCAAGTTGTGGTCCAAAAAGAGGAAGAGGTCCAAACAGAAATGGGGGCCCAAAAAGTCACCATCCAGCACACGAAAACGAAAAAGGAAATTCATTTTTTCTGGCCAAAGTGCAGACATATCCAACCCATCACGCCATCGACCTCGTCCTATCTCCCTCACGGCCCCACCACACCAACCCAACCATTCTTCTTCCCCACACACCACCGACCATCTCTTTCTCCAACACGTGCCCCGCGCCACCGACCATTTCATTAATTCAAAGAATCATCCAGCAGCCACGTGTCCTCCATCAAATTTTCATCACGATCCAGCGGCTGCAAGAAACCCACATACCCTTCACACCCACCTTTGATGCTCTGCCCAACACCAAAACGTGCCCTTTGGTTTCTTTTTCTCATCCAGGAGAACAAAAATCTCGATTTCCTTTCTTCTTCCCCGCTACCCCGCTGCAACTCCCTTTCCCTTCCCCTCCATTAACCCTCTCAACCCACGCCTGAAGAACAAGAGCATGCGTATGGCGTTCCAATCGAAACCCACAGTGATTCAAGCACCTAGCTCCAATTTGTTCTCGATTCACAAGACATAATTCCGTGGTGAGAAAGCTGCCAGCAAATTTTAGGGTTTAGCAATTGGGGGTAATTTTTGTGTATAAAAGGAGACGAGGTTGTAAGGTAAAATCATCCTGGGTTTTATGCCTGGTTTCATGCCCGGTTGTAGATGACTGGTGCTACATGCCCAGTTCTCCGGTGCAGCAAGCTTTGTAATTTAGATTTTATTTCTTTCATTATGTTTTAATTTCAAAGCTAGGGTTTAGATGAAACCATTAATCTAATTCTAGAAATTCAAGCTCTTGATTTTGTTCTTGGTTTAATTCTTTGCTTCAATGTTTTGCTTTCACCTTGTATGCTGCAATTACTGTTGTTACATCCTTGGTAGTTTGATTTACCCTATGTTGTTGCATCTCAACTCATGCTTAAACTATTATCTTTACTCTAAGACTGGTTGTGCCGTAACAAGACAGCCAGTGCTCGGAAGTACTGTCTTAGTTGATATTAAACTTATCATTTTTGATATCCCATTGAAGATGCGGAAGACTTGTATCTCCCCCGCTGATTCGTTTTATGGGAACAGAACAATTTCATTAGCTAAAAATCTATGATAGTTAAGTGGTGGATTCAACTGCCCTAGTGCCTTTTTATTGTTTCAATCTTGTTATTTTTTAGTAACCATCTATCTCGTCGTATCGACAAAACCCATGTTCTTAAATTAGTA
>JAJJMA010003823.1:0-13112 GCA_023529015.1 Papaver nudicaule
ATAATTTCGCAAAACAACGAGAGATAGTTGAAGGCAGTTGTTTTGCCCATTCGGATGTACTCATCAAGGGAATCTGCCGGACAACCGTAACCAAGAATCCTCAAAGCCGCCGTAACCTTCTGCTCCGGACTGTGACCTCTAACATTACGACAATCAAACTGATAATCAAATCGAGGTTCAACTTTTACAAGCTCCGAAATAATAAATTTCGTCAAGTGCCGGGGCATGCGGAAGCGAGGCTGAAAATCTTGGTCGGAATATACACAGTCTTCATTGAAATAATCATGCATCAGTTTCTCATGGTAGAATTTCCGATCACGGTAAGTGTATCGCCTACACTGCACCGCTTTTGGCTCAGGTTCTGAAGGTATTGTGCCAGTATAGACCTCCAACAAAGTGTCGAACTGCGCTCTTTCTTCATCAGAATCAAAATCAATCATTCTTCTTTGCATCTCTTCATCAGAAGAGTCCGAAGAATCATGTTCATACTCCATTGAGTCAGGAAAAAAATTAGATTCAGAAATTGTTGATTGCAGAGGAGTAAAATTGTGTTTGATGTGACAAATGTGATGAAGAATGTGAAGAACAAAACGTTTTGGGGTGCATTAAATAGGCGCTTCGAATTGAACCGTTGGATTGGAGCGACATCTGATCGATGGAATTTCCATCGATACCCACTGCCCCATTTCAGCTTTGCTAGTCCACCTAGGATTGCAAAGGGGATGATTTGAGAGGTTCCATTGGAACCGGCCTTAGGCCCTGAAAGAAGTATTGGCAGGTTTTGGAATTTCAGCATTTGCATTTTGCACCATAAAGAACACCATGATATTGAATACCTTTAACGCCTACTTTGTAGCCCCAACTTAGATATAAATCTAGGCTTTTTTTAAATATAACCCATACAATTATTATTCATAATAATACAACAATTCATTTGACTGGTGCATAATCATCTTAAATCAAATTAATTGTGATTATATAGCAGAAGTCTTCTATAGTAGGCTCCAGAAGGTCCTATGGTGCTATACTTGCGTCCCCCAGGTTCCAGTGTGCTAAATTTTCCACTTTCAATATTGAACGACATGATAGAATCTGAGAATGGAGGAGGAGAGACGATATTAACCGAAAATCTCTATCTCTACTATTATTAAGCCAAGAGGTGAAATAAAGGCTTTTTACGTCTATGCCCATGCACAAAAAAAGAAAAAGAAAATGAAATGAGGATAAAGTTGTAAAACATGGAGTTAAACTCCCAAAGTAAACGCGTGACTTCTTAGGTTTCTGGAAACATCTTAGGATTGAATTTCAGATTCAAAAAATTTCAAATTTATCTCGAACTTCCGGAAGAAACACTTCAAATTACAATCTCTTTCCTCTCAGACTCGGTAAGCGCTCTCTCTGTTTCTCTCTTTCCATTTCTACTGCAATTCAGATTCGTTTTAGTTGGTAGGTATATTTATGTCTTTGATTATGATTTCATCCCATTGTCTGTTTTTGAAGAGCATAGGTTGCGATTTTAAACCATCTATGTTTCTATTTTTTTTGAAATTACAGGATGTTTTAAAGATTTTGTTGAATATAATTTCAAACATATCTAACGCAATTATTGAAGTAGCTATTTATTTGTCTCTTTGATTTCAATCTTTCGGTTTTACAGATTATGGTCCAATCAACAGTCTTGATTCAAGACTAACAATTGCTGTACATAGGTAGTATATGGATACTGATGAAAAGGTAAATTGTTTTCAATCAATTATACTTTTGCGCGTTGAATAACGGATTGGGTTGAGAAATTTCCTGAAATCTGAAATAATAAAAATCCTAATTAGCTATATTGTATTATCTTTCGGTGATCAGTTATATAAGAATGAAAGATTTGCATATTAGGATGGATTTTAGACAATGTTGGCCTGCTATACAAGTGATTCTGTCTCACATCAAGGTACATTCATGATTTCATTTTCAGCAACACTTACTCTAAATTTTGCTCATGGGTTTATGGTTTGTTGGGGTATAAGCTAACCCTTTATCTAGATTTCTGATTCAAATAGACAATTTTTTAAAGATTGGACGTTGGAACACAACAAGGAATGAAAATTTGAAGAGCATAAGAATGAAATACGTGCTTTGAGATGGTTGGATGGAAAATCTACTTGCATCGACAGAGAAGAGAGGTGTTTTATATGTGGGAAAAAGCCAACCAGTTCAAAGACTGAAATATGTGTTCTGTAGGTCCAATTCTTATCACTGTCTTTGATTTCCATTTGCATTTTGCAGGTGCTTGATAGAGCCGTACAAGATAAAGGTGACATGTTTGAACCAATGTTTGAATTCCTTCTCATCATTGGATTTGACTAAGTTGGTGACCTTGATTGTGTGGGCTATAAAGTATTTCAAACCATAGAGAAGATTTTAGCTGCTAAAGCTGGGGTTTTCTCGGATTACAGTAGGACATTTAAGAAAATACTTGCTCACTGTAAGAAATTTAAAATTCACGGATTACAAAGAGGCATGATTTGGTTAGTAGAGCTAATCCTCCTCTCACTATTCTCTTGCAGGCTTGCAGCTACACTAGGATGCTTGGCTTTGATAATGGTCTGATCTGTTGCTTTTCTTTTTTTTTCTCCAAACTTAATTGACCATTCCTCTAATAGTTTTCTTTTGGTTGATAGACAGGTGTGAGTGTGCATGGGCGATGGAGGGTAATTTGATTTCAAGACAACCGAGTTTACTCTCGCCCAGACTTCTGCATGAAGCCAAATTCAAGACCCTATATATTTATGTTGGCAAATGAGAGAGAGGGAGGATGCATTTTTTATCTCCAGTGTAAGTTTGATTCCCACTTTAATTCTATTTACTAATATTTTGAGCAAATTTATCTCCCACAAACCCACATTCAATACAATATTCTCTTGAACTGTTTGATCTTCATTTGGATTGCGTTACCCCATCACATCTATCGCTTGGTATGGTATTGAGCCTGGTGCTCAAGCACTGATAATCTACATCATTGTATTACTAAAACTGCGGCAGAATCCGCAAGTTAATTTTCTTAAATTTTTTCATCATCTCGATTTGTAGTTTGTAATCGAACAGGTGGCAGGTGAGAACACTAAGAAAATTTCTACGTTGCAAGTTTCTTAGTGGCTACAAATCAAAAAGTGCGAAAGCAAGTTTGGTCTGTAAAATAATGAACTTAAAGCAAAATTTGCATTGCCTTTTAAAGTTATATGGAAACTAATGCCTCTAGATTTAATTGCAGGCATAAATGATGTTTACGACCTATGCAAGCTCACATTAGATACTAGGAAATGGAAACGACAAGCACACGTGACGGTGTTCCATTTATCAAAAGCTTTTGTATGTTGTGCTATCACTTTAGCCGGAAGCATTATTTACACCGGTGCTAAATTAGTACGCCGAGGAATTGAAGGTATCCTTTGTATCTTAACTTTATATTTTGGTTTGGTCCATGATTAATTACTTTGATATTTGAATTGTGGCATTGGAAGTTGCTGCCATATGAGAAGTTAGGACTGTTGCTTGCTGTTTGGGGCGCATTTGCAGTCATTGCGTATGTGATCATGAAATTTTCCGACTCTAACACATGAAAACAGTTTGTTAGATGCTTGAGTGTTTATTGGTTTCCAATGCGGCCATCCAGCTTTGCTTTCTAAGTTTCATTTTTCATTTTCTTTATGCACAAGTTGTAAGAATTAAGTGGCAATGTAGTTGTGAACGCGAACGAATTGATTGGTTTGTTTGCCTTTGCATCTCAATACCAGCAGGTAATATAACACGTAACATAAGTATGCTTATTGGTTTTACTTTTTTATCAAGTCCTTCATTTTCTTTGTAAAATTCTGTGGCTTATGTTTACCTCAATTTTTTTGGGATATTTTTTTAGTTTTAGGGTGTTGACTTGGAATCCAGTATAGTTTATGGAAGCTAGGGGAACAAAACTGCATAATTTTGCATATGTAAACATGGAAGAATCAGTGTATTGCATGGTCAATCTACTATTCGTGTAACTATTCGTGTAAATGCAGATAATGTTCGTGTCTTCTCCAATTATTGTTGGTTAGCTTTTCTCAAAACGATAGCTAAGGTGCATTCGATAATTTTAAGATTATGGTTAACATAGTATTTGATTGGTAGTGTTCCGAATGACAGTGACATGTGTCTATATTTTCAGCGCTTCGGGATTGCTATGCATGGCACTATTTTGAATCGTCAACGATCACTTTTATATAGGAGTTATGATTACTGCAAAACTGACTTGGTTTCATTTCTAATCGCCAGGTCCTACAGGTTGGGTACATAGTATTCAAAGACAATATAAAAAAAGAAATTCTCAATTCACAAGAACTGTTCGTGATGATGGGAGAAGTAATTTCTTCATTTTTCTCATCTGTATTGGCCCGATCCCTCATTCTCTTTCTCTTGGGCCATCATTGGTCAAGTAGAAGACAAGTTGACAATTTATTCTCATTTAGCTACCTTTGAAATGGTGTTCTTTTGGTTCTCTTCTATTGAAACTGTTTGTATACTTCTGTGCAATAGATCCCCAAATTTTCAGAATACACGTATGTATAAGCTCTCCTCATTGAAGCTCTATGTGCAACAGGTTTAAATCAATACCACGTGCGGAGCACGTGCACTTTACTAGTAATAATATATATGATCGATCTATAAGGTTCCGTTTACGATAATTGGAGGTATATGCCTAGATGGTGGATACGAAAACTTTCCAACTTCTCTCCTTATTTTAGTTCTTAAATTATATGCACCAAAGTTAAAATATTCTCTGAAATGACTGTGCCCCCCTCAATAGTATGATAATGCAACAATTCATGGTCCTCAATCTCTACTATTATTAAGCGAACTATTTTTTTAGCCATTTTTTACCAAAAAGTACATACAAGCAAAGGAAAGAAAAAAATAAACTGAGGACAAATTTGACAAAGTACAATATCAGATTTTTTTTTTGGGGAAGGGTAACCGACCTTTCTGGAACTGAAATTTCAATTTCAAAATTAGGTCGTACACTCAGATTTTTTTTTTTTGGGAGACTAACCGATCACTCTAGAAATGGATTTCAAATTCCAAATAGCATTATCTTTCCCTCTCAAACACTTTTTCTTTCACTCACAAACTCAGACTTCTTTCTATGATCTCTTCAGAAATTCCTAAAAGGTAATCTCACTGACCCATTTAATTGCTTGATAGTCTCTACTGTCTCATCTCTTCACTTTAGGATTACATTGCAGTGTCGCAAATTACCATTTTCTTTTCTTTCTATACAGCCAATCGAACTAAACAAAGATGCCAAGGAGTGTCCGCTTGACTGACATTAGAAGACGGGCAAGAGCTGCATCCCCATATCATCTGCCTCAACAAGGTATTTTTATTATCTTTAAAGTTTCAATTTTTTTAGAGATTTACCGATAAAGAAGGTGAATTTACAATTTTTAAAGTTTTAATTTTCAATAGAGGAAATCACGACCTTTAATGTTGATTTTAGAGTTGATTTTTGTAGAGATTTACCGATAAAGAAGGTGATTTTACTAAATTTTAAGTTTTAATTTTCAATAGAGGTAATCACACTTCGTTGTTCTAATTATATGCGATTCGAATAGATCATCATCAGATATATAGTTCAACTACATCTGCAGCTCGCGTGCCATTGAGTGACATTAGACGACAGGCAAGACATGTGTTGCGTCCGACAAATACACCTCCAGCTCTTCCCACAGACGGTAAGGCTCTAAATTTAAAATTACTTAAATTCATGAAATCATATAGCTACACTACATATTAGGTTCACAGCACAATAGTTTTCCTGATGTTTGTATTGGATTCTTTGTCACAAAAAAATTCTATTTCGCATAGGTACACATCGAAATTCTGCCATAGCCCCTACTCCAGCTGTTAACCGTAGACCGATAAGAAGAAACCTCAATTGTGCTACAAACTATGTTGACACTAGAAGAATGGCAGTGCACAGGCTACCACAGCCCAAATTATGCGACCATTGCGGGGCCAAGTTGTTTTCATGTGAAACCAAGGAAATGTGTTGCAAGAATGGAAAAGTTTCATTGCCACAACTCTGGACACCTATCGAATTAAGGATGTTATATGATGAGCAAAGTGATGTTGGAACGCATTTCCGTCAAAACATTCGGATATATAATCATATGTTTGCTTTCACCTCGATGGGAGTTCATTACGATGCAAGTCTCGCCAACGGTTGTGATGGAATATACACTTTTAGAGCTCAAGGGGGGATCTATCATAGGATTGGTAGTCTCCTTCCTACTGGACCTATGCCGAGACCCAGACCAAGGTATCTACAATTGTACATATATGACAGTGACAGGGAAATTGAATTTCGGATGTTGGAAAATACTGAGTTGCAGACTAACATTGTTGAAAGGCTAAAGTTAATTTTAGACCAACATAATCCTTTTGTGCATCAATTCAGGCGCTTGGCAATGAGAACCGACCTTCCAGATTGTAAATTATTGCTCAAAGAGCAACCGGTAGGAGGTCATCAATTCAATCTTCCAACTGCAGACCAAGTTGCAGCAATAATAGTTGGAGGTGAAGATTTGTCAAACGTCCAACCAAGAGAGACTATTGTAGAAACCAATGAAGGCAATTTGCAACTGATTCCCGACACGGTTGGATATTATGATCCTCTCCAGTACCCACTTTTACTTCCGTATGGGAACTATGGATGGGATGTCAACACCCGTAGTTTAGATGGGCAACAAGTTTCCTGCCGGGCATTTTATGCGTATATGTTTCAGGTAGTAAGCTAATATGATCTATACAATTCTTCTTTGCAAGGATAATTATACATTGTAGTTACGAATATTAAGATTTATTTGTTGTGACTGCAGATTAGAGCTAATGATACCTCTGTTCTACTTCGGGCCGGCAGATTATTACAACAATATGTTGTTGACACTTATGTGAAGATTGAGATGCAGCGGTTGCGATTTCTACGGAACAATCAAAAAACAATTAGAGCTGAGATGTACAAGGGATTGCAAGATTTATTTAACGTTGGAGTAAGAAATGCTGGTAAGTAGTGTTTATATGTAAAGGTTGATTTCATTTTTGTTTTATATGACTAATGATCACCTTCTTCGGTTAGTGATGGATGAATATGACTATATGGCAGTATTTTCCCTTTATTGACTTTGCTTTAGTTTATTTTTCCTAGATCAATTGTGCAACATCATTTCTTGAATTGTGGTCGTGATGTTTCTTTGGCCTGTACATTGTTGAGGTTTAAAAATGGAGACCAGGAAATTTTTATGACGTTGTTGGTTGTTTGAAGTTATCTTTCAAGTTATGAACTGCTGGTGCATCCATATTTAAATTGTGTTTACATCAAATGGGAATCTTAAAAGAAAATTCTTTGCATTGCAGGTTCAACTGGAAGAAAAATTATCCTTCCCTCATCGTATAGTGGTAGTCCGAGGGATATGCATAACCGATTTCAAGATGCAATGGGTTTGGTTCACAGGTTCGGGAAGCCGGATTTATTTATCACAATGACATGTAATCCATCATGGGATGAAATAACAAGGGAATTGTTACCTGGACAAGATCCCCAAGACAGGCCTGACCTCACAACGCGAATCTTCAAAGCCAAACTTGAAGAACTGAAAAAGGATATATATAATCGCGGAGTCTTAGGCACTGTTGTAGCTCATGTCCATGTGGTTGAGTTCCAAAAGCGTGGTCTGCCCCATGCTCATATGTTGGTCATTCTTAGCGATCAACACAAGCTGAATAATCCCGATGAATATGACCAGATTGTGCGCGCAGAGATTCCAGATCCAAGTGTTGAACCAGAGTTACATGAAATGGTGAAAAAGCATATGATACATGGACCATGTGGTAGACTGAAACCGAAATCTCCTTGCATGAGAAAAGACACCTGCAAGAAAGGATACCCGCGTCAATTTTCAGAACATACAATCCAAGGAAATGATTCTTATCCTTTGTATAGAAGGCGCGATAATGGGATCACTGTCGAGAAAGGAGGGTTTTTCTTAGACAATCGTTGGGTGGTACCGTACAATCCTTGGCTCTTGAAAAAATATAATTGTCATATCAATGTTGAAATTTGCTCCAGTATCAAGGCTGTGAAGTATTTATACAAGTACGTGTACAAAGGACCTGACATGATCACTTTTCGGCTTCGAAGATCCGACCAGAATGATGAGATAGCACAGTTTCAAGATGCACGGTGGGTTTGTGCACAAGAAGCATTGTGGAGGATTTTTAAGTTTCCGGTTCATAGTATATATCCAAATGTGATAGCTCTTCAAATCCATCTTCCTAATATGCAGCAGTTAACATATTATGAAGATCAACTGCTTGACGATGTTCTCGATGATGCCCGTACTTCAAAGTACCTATTAAAATTAAGTCTACATCAACATGCAAAATTAGCAAACAAGATGAGTTAGCCGAACTCTTACGAAGAAGGAGTGTTATAATTTGGGACGAGGCAACAATGGTGCATCGACATGCTTTTGAAGCATTTGATAGAACCTTGAGAGACTTAATGGAGAAAGATGTTCCTTTTGGAGGAAAGATCATTATTCTTGGAGGGGATTTTAGACAAGTACTACCAGTAGTACAAAGGGGTACAAAGTCGCAAACTATAGATGCCTGTATTGTGAGTTCTCCAATTTGGGAAAGTGTAAATGTTGTCCATCTTACTGAAAATATGCGATCAAAAACCGATCCCAATTTTGCGAATATTTTGAAAGATATTGGAGACGGGGTGGCGACTACATATGGAAACGATATGGTAAGAATTCCAGATGAAATGGTTATACCATGGACAGGTGATAACTCTATGGCTCTACTGTTTAACACTATTTATCCCAACATTCGTGAAAATGCTTTCGATAAGAGCTACATGGTGGAAAGAGCTATATTGGCGCCAACCAATGAGTCTGTTGATGCTATAAACCAAAGCGCAATCAATTCATTTCCAGGTAAATCAAATTTCATTGTTATTTTTTGTTTTTGATGTAACCTTTTGTAGTTTTGCTAAATTTAAACAAAATTCCAAGTTATCATTTATACATCAAACTAATTGAGTTTTACCATTGTCAGGTACCGAGAGAGTATATTATTCTTTCGACAGCGTCGAGGATGATGTGAGGAATTTATACCAACAAGAATTTTTGAATGAGATTTCTCCAGGAGGATTACCACCGCATAAGCTAATTTTGAAACATGGAGCCCCAATACTTCTCCTTAGGAATATTGATCCGGCAGCCGGACTTTGCAATGGGACAAGATTACTGTGTCGAGCTTTTCATGAGTACTTCATTGATGCAGAAGTTGTTACCGGGATTTCAGCAGGGACACGAGTTTTCCTTCCAAGAATACCTTTAGAGCCTTCAGAGAACGTAAGTTTGGCATTCAAGCTTATAAGAAAACAGTTCCCTGTACGCTTATGTTTTGCTATGACCATAAATAAAGCACAGGGACAAACTATTCCATTCACGGGAATTTATTTGGAAAATCACGTTTTCAGTCATGGACAACTTTATGTTGCTTTATCAAGAGGAGTTTCAATGAGCTCGACAAAAATAGTCGTCCGCGATGGAAAATTGCAAGGTAAAGATGGCACTTACGCAAAAAATATTGTCTATAAAGAAGTGTTACTTCATTAGTGAATTAACTTGGTAGTATAATTTGTTTGGTTGTAAGGAATGGGATGTGCTACTGAAGTGTACTAATATGTAACACTTATTTTGTTCATTCAGCAAGTATATGTATTTAGTAGCTTTACCGTCGCAAAACTCTATTAGCTTCTGCGTAACTATCTTCTACACAGATAAGCCATATAATACCAGTCATGTTCAGATATCTATCACCAACATATTCAGAGATCTATCACAGGTATATTCAACAAATGAAGATATTCTGTCACACGTATTTAGTGGACCATGTACAGATCAACACGTGCGAAGCACGTGCCCTATACTAGTAGTATAATAATACAAGAATGTTTTAAGCCCCAATTCATTTTTTTACGCCCCAATTTATTTTTTACGCCTAAATTTTTTGTTTTTACGCCCTAATTTTTTGTTTTACGCTCGGATTCATTTTTTTACGTCCCAATTCAGTTTTCATGCCCCAATTCATTTTTTACGCCCCGATTCAGTTTTTTACGCCCCATTTTTTTACGCCCCAATTCATTTTTTTACGCCCCCAATTTTTTGTTTTACGGCTTTGTTTTGATGTTTACGGTTCACATTTTTGTGAACACATTCCAAAATGTTTACGCCTTGGTTTGGTAGGCGTAAAACATTCTAAGGCAAAACTAGGGCATCTTTTACGGCTTGGTTACAAGGCGTAAACAATTTTACGCCTTATTTCATGAAGAATCACAAGCCGTAAAAATGTGTTTACGCCTCAATTCAGTATGAAATCCAAACCGTAAAACCAACTGAGGGGAAAAAAAACAACCCCAAATCGATGATTCTAACCTAAAAAAACAATGAAAACATGATTGAAAACATGGGGTTTGTTCAGAATTAGTACATGAGACACATATTGGGGTCTTTAGACTGATTAGAGGCCAAATCAGTGGACGCCTCAATCTCACGAGTGTAAATCTGGTTTTTGTTTTAGGAGAAGGAGAGGGATATATGGGTAGAGGATAAGGTTAACGCCCCATTTTTTCACACCCCAATTTATTTTTTTACGCCCCCAATTTTTTGTTTTACGCCCCAATTTTAAAGGGTAAAACTGTCCATTTTATAAGGGGTTTTTGGTTTTGGGTTTTAAATGACCCTATTTTGTTTGGGTCTGCAGCCCCAACAAAAATCGTGCAGCCCCAAAAACGGGACATTTTATTTAGCTAATTAGAATGGGGAAGGGTGGAAGATTAATTTAATTGTGTATGGAGAATAACATGGATTACTCAAAACAAAAGGTTTCACCTATTTACCACCCACACTCTCACTCTTTCCCACCCACCTCACAATTGAAAAAAAATAATCACTTTTGAATTCTACTTTTTCCTATTTACCACCTACAAAAGTAAATATGGTTTGACTTAGACTAGTATTTTTCTTCTTCTTCTTCTTCTTCTTCTTCTATAATTACTCTTCTACTTTCATTAAAAACCATTAGAAAACCATTAAGTTTGAAAACCCTAGGCTAGATTATCAAAACCCAATTAAAACCATTAATGTAAATGTAGCCACAAAAAAGCTTTCGTAACTAGCAACAGTTCTTAATACAATACCACATTTCGTTAATTAACCACGCACGTTTAAAGTAGCACAGTAATACAAATTCTCTTTCCTTTTAATGGAATGAATCCAATCACTAAATAGTCTGTCAACTCTAACTTTTGAGTTTTTTTTTTCTTGATATCTTCCATCCAATGCAGTACTATGATTTTTCCATGGCAAAGGATCCTATTGAAATGGCCGATCCTTGGTTATTATGAATCAAACCATGCCGTCAAACCAAACCCTTATGCTCTTAAAATGGGTAACTTTTAATCAGAACACAATACTACCGCGGACAAAAAAAAAAAAAATCGCCGAATGGGTTATCACTATACACATAGGAAGCCAAATCAAACATTTTTGTTAAAAAAGAAAAAATGAAAAGATAATCTCATCATTCCTATATAGATTTGGGTTTGGTTCATATTTCAAAGGTGAACAGAACCCCACTGTGAAGTATCAATGCCGATGGATATCTATTGTTATGGAAAGAAATTTGAATTCCCTTTTTGTTACCATGAAGATGCACGTTGCTTCTGTTAATGATTGGGTATGGGTAGTAAAATGTCAATGGAGGTGAGAAATAGGGAGTTGGGTATGGGTAGTAAAATGTCAATGGAGGTGAGAAATAGGGAGTTCTACAATTTTTTGTAGGTGGTAATTAGGAAAACATAGGTGGGATTTTAGGTGGGTGGGAAAGAGTAAAAGTGTGGGTGATAAATAGGTGAAACCAAACAAAATCGATAGATAAGAAGAACAAAATCATACATATTGGAATAAATTCCCCTTCAAAGAGAAATTTCTTCGCATGGATTTAGCTCTGTTGGCCCAGATCAGAAATACGATTCCACTTGTGAACCCAATTTGATTGTGGGCCCAGTAAGTCAAAATCCGAACATCCAATCCAGATTATAAGAAGCTGTTTACAGTGTACCTAAAAAGTACTATTGTACATGAGACTGCTGAGAAATAGATTATAAGTTGTTTCCAGATTAAGCTATTTTAAATAGGTGTACTGTCACAAAGGTCTGGTAGTATTTTAACTGTACGCAGTACCCTTTTGAAATTGATATATTCTGACTGCAATACTCATCGAAAGATATATGATCCCTTACAGGTCTCTCCTTATTCTCTGCAATTTTAAACAAAGTGGGAAAGGAGGTGGCCAGGCACATACCACCACTCCCAACTTCGAAATCACTATCCAGCAGCTTGTTTCCAGATTTCGCCTTCCGACAGATATAGCAACAACAAACCAAATGAATCCACATCAATGTGGTGATCCATGTTTGATCATATCAGATATAGCGACAGCATCAAGAGTGGAAAAAACTATTATGTTTTAGTAGCACGACTGCCCTCTACTCCTCTCCTGCAAATAACAGACCGAGATTGCAGTTTTCAGGATAACCCAACAATATGATTGAGAGTAATTCAAACAAGAGGCCCTACATGACTACGCGGAACATAATATCATACTGATATCCATAATGTGTAAACCCACATGCACCTATGTATAAGATAAAGATGATGATGCCAACATCTGTCTAGTACAGTGGTTAAGGCACCCCTTTCGTCCATAGTGCGGGCGAGAGGTAGAGGGATCGATTCCCACTAGGGAAGGTTGGAAACCTCATTTTCACCAATTTCCTCTATGGATAGAGATGAAATTGGATCTTGTTGTTGGGATGGCGGCTGGATCAGCAGTGGGGCTAGTCCAGCTTGCTGGGTTTGCTTAGGGGAGTAGGCTCAGCTGTGCCGTATCAAAAAAAAAAAAAAAATAAAGATGATGATTTACCAGTCGATGAGTTTGCTGTCAGACTTTCG
>JAJJMA010003844.1:0-11963 GCA_023529015.1 Papaver nudicaule
TACACCCTCCTTATTCTCATCTCAGCACGATATGGGTGTAATTTTTCAGCCATAAAACAAGTACTTCGAACAACGGCAACAACTTCGTTCATTGAGATTTTACCACGCGACAGCCGACAGGGCACAAACAAATCTTCTGGAGTTAATTTCTATAGACGTAAGCAACAGGCACACACTTCTTCTTTGCTAACAGGATCTTGGACGCAATGACCTTTTTCAGAGCTCTTAACATGTCTTGATATTCCATTTAGATGTGCACAAAATAACTTACAGTCTTCTCTATTGTAGCATTTCCCTACGATCACAGGATCCTGCCCAAGAAGGTTATCGGGGCCATCGAAACCAAACGCAAAGAAGTTGCATGTAAAGTCCACTTCTGCACGTTTCCATATCATTAGCCAATAGAAGAAATTAGTTTTCCAGATCATAAAAATCTTGATAACTCAACCAATTAATACTATATCATTTTATTATTATCCAAAAAAAAAAAAAAACTAAACAAACCAAGAACCAAAAAAGAAAATCATACACAAGTTGTAGCATATATGTACAAAAGGAAAAATTTAATAAGCTTTATTCGAAAGCATTTTTTTGGCCGAATCTAATACAAAGATGATGGGACTAACGATAAATATGGTGATAATATTATGGGATTCTTTATTTATGTTTTCGTGAGGTTGTTTTTTTTGTGGTGGATTGCCGAATTTTTCTTCGGTTTCCTTTTCTTTTTAGATTTTAGTTGTATTCATTGAGTTGAGGTACCCTTTTAAGTACTTCTCTTTAATGGATTTCCTCTTTGACCGATCAAAAAGAACATATATGTATCGATTGATTATTTTCAGCTCTTCTTTTCACTCGTCTCAGTATTTGTGACGAAATATCATGTTCAGTTGACTTTTTAAATTTTTATCCAAAAATGCTATAAGAACAAAGAAGCTAAAATTCTCCCACAACCGATTGAGAGAGATAAGCGTTTTTGCTAGATAATCTCTGTATATATTGTCGGTATGCACTACTGATCGACACTCGACTGTTGCACTAGATTTTTTAAGAAATGTGAAGGATATATTGAAGCTAAAAAATATGAACAGTATAAACAGGATATTTAAAGCAAATCGTTTCTCTATTTTCATAACATAGGAGTGTGATAACATACGATTTGTTTTAAGTCTTCTGTTTGCTTATATGGGAGGATAACGGATTCTATATGAGACATACGTTCATGAATATGCGTTCACAAATAACAATAGAAAGAAACTGCAAAAAGTATCTTAGACTGGCGGTTTTCCAAGCTTAGAGTTATACATGCGTTTATAAATAATACTTACAAAATTACTTACTTGCTGCAGATGTAAGAGTAATAACCAGAGCAAAGAGGACGCCAACAAGAATAATTGCGATGCTACTGCGAGCCATAACTAACTTTCTAAAAAAACTAACTTTCTAAAAGAAGTATATAGATTGTTTGGTGTGTAAATCAGAATGATGAACATATGAGATATTACAATCTATTTATAGATTTTAGCATCGAGTGCAGTTGATAAATTAAGGGACACAAAATCTTATCTTTTGGATAGCTTGCTTAACCATTACAATTGTTTAAGCAATAGTTTGAATACACAAGAAAAATTGCAATTGTTCGTTTTCTTGTTTTGAAGATCCACACTTGTAGATCAATGACACTACTAGCTTGTTTAGCAGTTTAGAAGTTACTTTTCAACTTTTGGAAGCAAAAAAGTTAGAAGTTAGTTTGGCAACACAATTTTAGAATAACTTTTGAAGCAGAAAAGTTATCTTTTTCTGAAGCAAAACATTTTTGCTTCTGATTTCTGAAATCGACTTTTGCTTCTGGAGAAGCAGACGTTAGAAGTGCTTCTGCATCCAAACAGGCTATAAATATCGAGTTTTCTTTTTAATTTTTGGAGATCCACATTTTTTTTTCAAACAATGGAGATCCACATTTGCAGCTGAGTTAATCCACACTTTTCTCGATGAAAGATGAGTAAATAAATTATATTTTATGATCTAATTATGTTATAAAAAGATAGTCAGGTAATTAATTTAGTTTGCAATCGAAACAAAGAATACAGTACATGTAAGTTTTAATAAACGTGTCTTCTCTCTTTACAATGTAAGTTTGTCTTCTCTAAAAGATATTGTTTTCTCTCTTTACAATGTAAGTTTGTTGCTTAGCTTGGTGATACTTTCTTCACAACAACCTACTTCTTTACAATTTTGGTATACAATTTTGATAAAGATTGTGGCATAGAGGTGAGTTGATTAAGTTTGAAATTGGGTATTTATAGGGGATTGAATTACGTCTGTTGGATGAATAAATGGAATTTTCATCGGTCGATAGTTAGAAAATTAATTTAGTTTGCAATGTTTATTTAAAACAAAACTCAGCTTTAGTAAATGCACCGACCGATATAATTTCCGTCTTGCTTCGCAAAGTGCCAGAAATACCACTTTAATAGGCCATTTTGGTAGTTTGTATGGTCTATAATGGTCAAAAACTAGCAAACATTGTTGTTTGTTAGTCCCATAAAAATCGGCTTTACTACTTGCAGAACACGCAACAATATTCAGAACCAAGCGGGACGCCAATAAAAACAAGAGAAAAATTGTAAATGGATCGTAAGTTTTGGTATATTAGAGGATTTGGGTCTCAAGTTTGTCCAGTAGAAATTTGAGTCGCTTGACCGTGAGTCAACCCCTAGTCAAAGTCAAATCGCAAGTCAATATATAACAAGAAGGCCACTCCGCTATTTTTTTTTAAGTTGAGAAACTTGAAGATAATAAAAATATATATATATATTCAAATTCATTATTAATTTTTTTACTATTTTCAAAATTCTCATTTTTTTTTCAAAAATATACTCCATATATTCGTTAGCTCAAACTCTTTTTAGCAATCAAATAGGAAACATTCGGTTGCTT
This sequence comes from Papaver nudicaule, assembly GCA_023529015.1. Lineage (NCBI taxonomy): Eukaryota > Viridiplantae > Streptophyta > Magnoliopsida > Ranunculales > Papaveraceae > Papaver > Papaver nudicaule. The sequence continues at coordinate 2,941 of JAJJMA010003844.1, forward strand.
TTTTAAGTCATCGAACAAGTTCAAGAAAATAAGAAATTTTTTGTAAAAGAAATCAAAGATATTCGGTAGCTAATGAAAAACATTGTTACCGAACATATTAAAATTCAAAAGAAAAATCTCAATTAAAAAAATTAAAAATAAATAAATAGTGGAGTGGTTTTCTTATAATACATGGACTAACGGCTTAACTTTGACTAGAGGTTGACTTACGGTCAAGCGATCCAAATCTTCTACTGGACAAATTTGAGATCCAAATCCACTAACATACCAAAATCTACGACCCATTTATGAAATTTCTCTAAAGACAATTGTGATGGTGCTGGGAAGCGTTGGTAACTTTCCTACAAGAAAGATATGCACATGTTACTCTGACTGTTTAACTTTCCGACCGTTTAATTTTTTTTCGCGAAGGGGATCCATAGACAAAAGGTTTTGACAAAAGAAAACAGCAAACCATCATAGCCTTTGTTTTTTTTTTTATGTATCGAAGGGTTTTTTTTTTTGATAAAAACCTTCATTTTCCATTAATAATGTCAAATCAAGGTTACATAGAGATCAAGTACATCAAGAATTATAAAATAACAAGAACAACATACTTGTTGTAGTACATAATCGAGAGATCCGACAAGGAAAAGAGAAGGAAAATCGATAGAACTACCTAAGACAAGCATGATAAGACCGATTAAATCGGAGAGGGGATGGTCTTCAATGGATGATAACCCGACCATTTGATTGTTTTTCTTCTTCTTCATTGAGATTTGCTCCATGGAAACATGAGTATTTTGCCCAATATCTTGACCGGCGATTTGAAGAATCTGATATCTGGAGATCGCCATTGTACTTGATAAACCTATAGATCGAACATCAAAAACGAAAAATAAAAGCAATAGAAATATTGCAGAAAAAATCGCCCTAATAGCGAAGAAACTAATCGCCCTAATAGCGAAGATAAATCGCTCTAATAGCGAATATATTATTGAAAACAACATACTAACTGCAAAATTAAAAAATCTTTGCTCAGATCTAGTCCCTAAAGGACTAGATCTGAGCAAAGGAAGAAGAAAATGAAAAGTTTCTCTAGTTTTTGGAGAAGGGAGGGGGAGAGAGAGAGAGAAAAAAATATATAAAATCCCCAATTTATCTAGGTAAATAAGAAATTACCTTAATATAATTTCCAAAACAATGAAAAAAAAACTGCAGTGTTCTTCTTCTTTCGCCCATCGTCAATGAATATCATTTTTAAGGTTGAAAGCACCGAAAATTGTACGCTACAAAACCTTTCTTTGGATTAGGTTGCCAAGATATTTTCAAGCAAGCTTTCGCACTACTAATTTGTAGGGAAAATTGGGAATCTGTCCCATATGGAGATTGTTGTTTGGGGATCTATCCATAGATGGCAAAAATTAGTGAATCTATCATTTCTGTTAGGTTGAGTTGTTAACTAGTCAAACCCGTACATTGACTGGTCAACTGATCCTCCGAATTTACTTGTCTACCCTTCTTCAGGTTATTACACGTGTGTGTTGAGTGTCAGTGTGATAGTTATTTGTCCTTACGCGTGTGTGATCTTTACCTAGTTTACATCGAGTCTCAAGAGAAATTGAGTGAGAGAAAAGAGGGAGAGCGAGGAAAGAAAAAACAGAGAAAGAAAATGAAAAAACAGAGAGGGAAAATTGGGGAGATGGAGTGAAATGGTGTAAACTAGGTATAGATCGAGTGATTTCTCAGTTGATACAACACTATCGATTCGCAGAAGACCTAGGTTTTTTTTGTTAATTCAAGATGGTACTTGATGAAAAAGGGTAAGTTTTTCAAACCCAGTTGATTATTTTCGTTGTATTTCATATCTACTTTACTTAATTTGTCTTTTGATTCATTAAAAAATTAGAGTTCTTGTTGAAAATCGAATTCAGGGTTTCAAAATTGGGGTTTTTGTAATTGATGCTTTGAATACGAATTTAGGGTTTTGATAGAAACGATTTAATCAATTTAGGGTTTATGTATGCTTGTATGAAGGTTCAGTTGTTCTTTAATCCATAGAAAAAAAATTAGGGTTTCTGAAGGAAATTGATTTAGACCCTGCTGTTGCTTTGTTTACTTCATGATAGTATGTTGAGTAACTTATAGGAACTGATACTTTAGATACTTGATAATAAGTATTTGTTGTTGTGTATGCTTGTATTATCTGTTGCCTCTAGTCTCTGTGTAGTTGTTTAAATTAGTAGTATAACTTTATTCCTTGTAGTTGTGTTGTTGTGTATGCTTGTATGAAATACAGCTGACGATGTACTTTCGTGTTGAGCAGTAGAACTTAATTCCTTGATTAGGAACTTGTTTTCTTTTGTTTTGGCACTTTTTTTTTCAGAATTTGCAATATGTCAGATAGTACAAATTGAGTTTTACATGTATAAAAAAGCTTCAAATTTTCTATACTCACTAAACTTACTATTTTGTGATCTTTCAGGAACGTGATCTCCAGGAATTTTAGGGTAGTAGTGGTCAATCAGATTGCTGGTATTGCGTCTGGCAAGGCGTTTTATGTGTTGAATGCATATTCCAATGATATTAGTTACCAAAAATTCATTGAACTTACGAGGAGTAGGTTATACGTTTGTCAAATGATTATTGTATATAAATGCTTTATGGTTGTGATTTAATATGTAACGACTGCGATTTCTTTAAGATGTGGTATTGTGCTGAGGAAGATGATGATGGGTTTGTGGCAATAGATTTATGTGTAACTGGTGGTGAAGAAGCAGATGTGGATGGTTGTAATGGTCTTCATAGTGGAGGTGATAGTTGTATTCTTGATCCTGCATTTAGAAAAAAAGTTAACACCGAAGAAGAATAGGGATAAGGCTGTTGTATCTAAAAAAAAGGTTGCTGCTGCTAGGAGGAGTCCAAGACTAAAGGAAAAGTCGAAGAAAAATAAAGAAGGGGGACAGAGTGTAGCTACCAGAGTAGAATTTGAAGATGATGTACAACCTACACAAGTCAGTGTAGCTGACAACATTGGTGTAGAGGTGAATTCTGAAGCTCAGACTAGTAGAATTGAAGATGCAGTTATTGATAAAGAAGAGCAACCAGTGCAACTTCCTAATGTATATGAAGATGATTGTAATCCAGATGATGGGATTGAATTCGAGTATTCACTAAGTGATGATGAAGGAAAGGGAAGGTATGCTGATAAAGACGAGGATGGTAGACATGAAGAGAACACTGATGAGAAAAATGGTACACATGAGGAGAACCATGATGATGAAGATGAAAATGGTGGACATGATGTGCCCTCTAATGGTGATGTAGATCGGTCTAGAGTACAGTGGACTGAAGATATGGAAGCTGAATGGCAGAAACTTTATGGTGGCAAACTTGCTGAGGACCCAGTTGACTTGGGCTTGGAGGATGAGGCAATTCCTGAATCTACTCCTGGTATGTTGCTTGAGGGAATGATTTTTGAAGATAGAGAAAAATTCACAGACCATCTTAGGTACTATGCAGTGAAGAAGAAGTTCAATTTCAAGTTCAAGAAGGAGTATTTTAATCGAGTTGTTGATGTGTGCAAGAATCAAGATAGGAAAGGCAAGTATGAATGTTTGTGGAAAGTTACTGCAAGGAAAATGCCAGATGAAGCCACCTTCTTTGTTAAAGAGATTTCTGGTAAGCACACTTGTATTGGTCTTCTAGAACATAAGAATCCTGCTTGCAATGCTTGCTTTAAATTGCTGTAAAATTGCTCTAAATTGCTCTAAATTGCAACAGTGGTTTAACTGTGTTGGTGTGATGTTGCAGGTACTGTAGTAAATACTACACAGTGGATTATTATTGGGCTACCTACTCATGGGCTATTAAACCACTTGGAGATATGGAAGACTGGCCTGAGGTATGTTTATTGCAATACATCTACTTTAAAAATCTTTTCATTCAATATTAATATCTTTTTGTCCTTTAACAATTGTTTTTTGTCTGTACTTTGGATTCCTTCACTTTATATATATATCTGAAATGAAACAAAAGCTAACTATTGTGATTTCAAACTATTTCTTCTTATCTTCTACAGGTTGAAGGAGTAGTACCAAAACCTCCTCCTCTGCGTAGAGAACCAGGAAGACCTACTCAAAACAGAAAGAGGTCTTGGATGAGATAGATTCAACCTCAGCGAAGAAAGCTAGAAGGTGTAGTAGATGTGGTGGAACCAAACACAATGCAGCAACCTGCAAAGGTGGAGAAGTTGGATCCAACCCCAAGAAGAAGAAAGCTAGAGTTGAGTGTGATGTGAATGGTTCTTCCTTCACTACTACTGTTTCTGCACCAAAAAAGATGTCCACTGGCATCAAGATAAGGAGGACCAGGTTTGACAAACAAACAACTCCAAAGAAGAGCAAATCTGCAGCTTCTTCATCATCTACAACTGTTGCAAAAACTGGAGCTACTTCATCTGGGGGTACTAAGAAAAAAGGGAAACATGCCACATCTGATGTCAAAGTGTCCATCAACAACACGAACAAGGGTCCTGTCAAGCAAACCATCAACAATATCAACTATGCTGCAGGTTCAAAAAGGCAAAAGAAGCCAAAAGTTCATTTTGATGTGTAACTGTTATACAATGTTTAATTTTATTTTTGTCAGACAATGGTAGCTATTAGTTTGAACAACAATGTTAACCTTAACTCGTTGAAGGTAGTAAAAAATGTTGTGTATATCTTAGTTTGTGTATGTTTGTTTTGATGTACCCAGGGATGTGAAGTTCCTCATGTGATGTGAATTTTTTTTTCCCAAAAATGAAGGACAAAAAAGTAATTTAAACACGCATTAGGGTTTCATAAAATTCACAATGGTAATAAGTCTTGTCCGTCGGATGTGGTAGTACACGTGTCACTCATCTGGGTTTGCAGTGACATGGATATCATTTAATATAGAAAGGGTAAAAATATCAAATTCTAGCACGTGTAAACTCACACATGTGCGGGTTTGACTAGTTAACAGCTCAACCTAACAGAAATGATAGATTCACTAATTTTTACCATCTATGGATAGATCCCCAAACGATAATCTCCATATGGAACAGATTCTCAATTTTCCCTAATTTGTACGCTAAAAGAAAAAAAGTGAAGCCAATTGAAAAAATAACCTAACACATGGAACCCTACGAATTTCGTCCAAAATAATCAAAAACTGATTTGCTTCTTTCATGAGCCCCAAGGTAAATTTCGACCAAACTCGGTCGATCCCTACATACGAAGAAGATCTTGGCATTTGCTTCTTTCAGGTTCTGCTGTAGACAATCAACTTGTTGTTTTTTTTTTGAAGCAAGACAATCAACTTGATGATCGACTTGATATATAGTCAAACGAACAACAATTTCTCTTATATATATGTCCCATGAAAATTGAAAAGGATTGGATGATAAGTGGCTATCTATAGACAATTGTATTGACGGAGTAATGGAAGTGAGAAGTCTAATTAGCTAGGGGTTAAGGTTAATTAGATTAGGTGAATAGTTTGATATCAGTAATATCACCACCTTTTTTTTTTTTTAAAGGTCCCATTTTATTGAAAGCAATAATGCAAAAGAAAACAAAGAGTAGCATGGCACACTAGTCCATTGGGTCCCGAAACTAGTGTGCCGCTGGAAGTCTAAAAACAAACAAAATAAATTAAACTCTAACATAATTCCTAAGAGACCTAAAAGATGCCTAATAAAACCATCTATTTATTTCCTCTCTTCTTGTTTCCCTTCCCTGACTTAGGTTGTGTTGCATTTGCAGGTTTGCTCGTGATTGGTGGTTCAGGAGGAATAGGATCAGCTGTAGATTCCTCTACTTGCTCCTCTTCTTCCCCATTATCACCCTTCTTTGTGCTTCCTTCATTCCCTTCAGAGATGTTAACCTCTTCAACACTAGTAGCCATCAAATCAATACTAGCAGTATCCTTCTCATTCTCTTTTCCATTCCCAGCCTCATTGGCCGTAGTCACTTTATTATTTGTCTTGTTCTTCAGTTTCTCAGCTTTATTCATTTCTTTCAATTTCTCAATTTCTTTTAGAAAATTGTCTTTCTTCCTTTTTAAATCCTCTTCTTGTTCCACAGAGATTTCTTCTGAGTCTATGTTACCTGTACTCTTATTCTTCTTTTTCTTTTTCTTTGTCTTCTTCTTTTCACCCTTGTCTGAAGTTTTAGCTTGTTCATCATTGTTACCCTCTGTTGCTTTCTCTTGTTCTTGTTTTTTATTAAACTCAGCTTGTGCTTTCCGGAATTCAGCATCAGCTCTTTCTGCTTCAACCCAATCTATATTGTTGGGATTGGTGTTGGTTCTAACATCAACTCGGTAATCATCTTTATCTTCATCATTCGACAAATCATGATCATCAGCGAAACCCAAATCTTCTACCTCTTCTGAATTCTCACCTTCTTTTTCACCAGTTTGCTCCAAATCATGCTGTAGTCCAGCAAAAGTATTCTTCAGAGTCATCGGGTTTTGTTCTTCCCCGATAATTCTATGTCTTCTCTTTTTCGTGTTCACCTTTGACAAATCAAGGTTATTAACATCAAAAGCCCCTTCATCACGCCCACGTCCACGTCCTCTTGATCTTCTCTGAGTCGTGAAACCTTCTCCTGCATCACTGACACTAATACCAGCAATTATTCTTCTTTATGCTCTGTTTTCGTGATGATCATGATGATCATGATCATCATTAGGGTTCTTCGTAGCTGATGTTGAATCTGCTACTGTTTGGAACTCCTGGGCCTGTAGTTGGGCTGCTGTTCTTGTATCTTTATTCATCTGATCCTCTCTAGCTTTCTTTTCCAACTCTTCTTGCTGTTTTGCGAAATCGCGATCATGATGATCAGAATTAGGGTTCTTCGTATTAGGGTTCATAGCTGCTCTGTTTTGATCATCAGCAGCAGGTTGATTCACACCTTTACTTGGATTGCCATCCATTGCTCCTTCCTTCTCCTGTCCACCTCTAGCTTCCTCCGTGGTTTGATTCAAAACAGGAGTATGATTCTCAACAACCTGATTTGGTCGAACTCTGTTTTCAGAAACAGAGTCGTTCTTCCCCTGTTTTTGCCTTTTTTCTTCTGCCTTCTTCAGTCTGTCTTCTGCTTCGATTCTTCTTCTTTCTCTAATCTCCTCGGTGATAGAGTAGTTGTTAGCTGGTTTACCATTAAACTGTATTCTCTTTGCTTCATCAAACATCTCCTTTCTTGTTCTCGCATCCTTCACGGATTTTGCAGCTATAATACTGTTTTCATATTCAACAACTTTGCATTCTCTTTCGACGTGACCTAAATGACGTTTGGTGGAGTGGAGTTTATCTGTTTTCTATTTGGTGCTTGACTAGCTAGCATGCAATCTCTTACAAAACATCCGCAGCTGCATCCATTATTGGGCGCCTAGGAGACATGACATATAGAACTAGTAGCTGCTATACTGAGTTAATTACAGTAGTAGCAAGCAAGAAGACGATGGACTAGAGAAGAACACAAAAGAGTTTTTTCCCTTTAGAAATCATAAAGAAAGTTCCATATTTACCTAGATAAATTAGGGATTTTTTAATCTTTCCTTAATAAAAATAGGAGTATACTGCCTCCGTCCCACATAAATTGAGCTACAGTAGAAACTCTTTAAATTAATACTCGTTAAGTTAATAATCCCTCTAAAATAATAGAATTCGGTGATCCCAACTAGGTTTGCACAAGCTAAAATTTACCTCGTTTAATTAATAATCTCTCTAAATTAATAAATTTCTCCGGTCCCAAGGCTATTAATTTAAAGAGTTTCGACTGTAGTTCTATTTTGATTTTGTCCCACATAAATTGAGATAGTTCTATTTTATAACATGAACTTTCAAAACTACCCTTTCTAAATTAAAAGAAGAGTGGTCCCATGTGAGAGAGTGAATGTAGGATAATAATAACAATAGTTGAGGGTAAACATGAAAAAAAAAATCTCTCTCTTCCTTGCCTTAATAATTGTGCAAATCCCAACTAGCTAGGCCTGTCAATGGTAACCGAAAAATCCGACATCCGATCCGAAATCCGTTATCCTATAGGATATTATCCGTCATATCGGATATCGGATACCGGATACCGATAAGATAACGGATAAATGTCTGTTAACCAAACGGTAATGGTATAGCCAATATCCTATAGGATATTACCCGATATCCGATAAAAAAACTTTATCTTCATCTCATCTCTCTGAAATTCAAAACTTTAATTTCAATCACTGAATGATCAAGCACCACAAAGTAACATTCAATCGAAAGAAAAGGAAAAAATTATCCCCTTTTATGAACACATATCAGACCGCCAAAAACACTTATTTTTATTTTTTTTGGTATTTGACCGCCATAAACACTAATATAAAAATTATCCCCTTTTATTATTAAAATTAGGGTTTATAATGAAGAAGACTCATTTTAGCCACCGGTTCAATCACACTAACTCTACCCAATCAAGGGTCGGCGAAATCAGACCCAAATAAACTGGAAATTAACCATCATCAAATCTTAACCTGAATCTTGAAACCCCAATTTTAAAAAAAAAATTTTGTGCAAATCGAATTCAAAATTCCAACATATTTCTGCTTCAAAATTCAAAACCCCAAAACTTAATGGTTATAGATTCGTAATAAACATGAGAAGGAGAGGAACATGAGATCTTTAATCAAAATCATCGAACTGCTCAAGAGATGGTGGTTAATATCAAATCCTTAATATTTTCTTGGTGCAAAGCTATTTCCCAAGGTTTTCCCTATTTACCACCCACACTTTCACTATTTCCCACTCCCTCTCACAATTTATAAAACTAATCACTTTTTAATTCTAATTTTTTCTATTTACCACCTACAAAAAGTCAAATAGGGTTTGACATGACTTTCATCCTCTTTTCATTATAAATTTGGAACCCTAGTTTAAATTAAATTAACCATGATTTTGAGATTCTTCTTCCTTTCCATTCATTTTTACAAGAAATAATAAGCCATTCGTAAAAAATCGATCACGGAAATCTCGTTTG
>JAJJMA010003844.1:20166-82830 GCA_023529015.1 Papaver nudicaule
ATAATAATAATAATAATAATAATAATAATAATAAAATGCCTTGGGGTTGGGTCTCAGCTTGTTGCTAGACTCCCCACACGTACTATGTAATTCCTTGTATCTTTTCCTATTCTAATAAAATGTCTGGTTCATAATAATAACAATAATAATAATAATAATACATGTCAATAATAATAATAATAATAATAATAATAATAATAATAATAACGTGTTAAAAAAACGGGTAGCTAGCTCAGCTGGTCATCCCCGTTCCTCAAGAGGTTTGATGCGCTCCAGGAGGTTCCAGGTTCGAGTCACAGATGGCGCAATACTGCAGAATTTGACATGGAAGGTAGAGTTAACTTGCCCCCCTTGTGACATAATCAGCCCCCCCATCCAGCTTCGGCTTTCTTGGTTGGTTCCTCATGAGGCTCGTTGGTAGGCTAGCACGGCAACCTGTTTATCTTCTGTAGTAGGGTCCACAATCTGTGTAATCGAACTCAATAATATGTAAGATTAATTACATTATTAATTATTTCCATGCCATCATCCTTCAACATGTCTGTCAGAGATATTGCTCTTTGGACGCAATCAGACCCCCCATGCTCAGGATTACCTTTTGGCAATTCCTGCTGCTGGACTTGGTCAGAAGATGGGACCTAGACACTTTTCTGCTGTGTTGTGCTACCGGTTAGGGATTCCACTATTTACTGAAGGTAAGCCATGTGCTGTGTGTAAGAGACCTATGGACTCATTTGGTGACCATGCTGTCCACTGTGCTAGTGCTATTGGGCTTAAGTTTCGTCATAACTTAGTAAGAGATACCATTGCTGACATATGCTTCAGAGCTGGAGTTTTGACTAAGGTTGAGGCTTCTTTGGGTTTTCTCACTAACGAAGGTGGTGGTTCTCGTCCGGCTGACATTCTGGTGTACAATTGGGAAGAAGGTCGTGACACTTGTTTTGACGTCACTGGGATTTCACCTTTCACTGGGGGTGGTGTGGATACCTTCATTCCAGGTGCTGCTTTGGGTAAAGCCGTGGAGAAGAAAAGACATAAGTACCAAGAAATTTGTAGCTCCAATGGATACAATTTTGGCACCTTGGCCTTCACGACCTTGGGTGAGCTTGGTGAGGAGATGGTTGTGTTCCTTAAGCGTCTTAGGAACTATTTGTCTAGGCATGATGCTACTGTAAATGTGGGTAATTACCTTTTCATTAGAGTTGGTATTGCTATTCAAAAGGGAGTCGGTTCGCAGTTTGTTGCTCGACTCCCCACTCATATTGTGTAAGCCTTTCCCTGCCTATTCAAATAAAATGCCATCTTCATAATAATAATAATAATAATAATAATAATAATAATAATAATAATAATAAGGATGTCCAAACAATTACACTTACACAAGTGTAACTCAAAATATGTCCGTACTTGATACCCCAAAAGACCCAACAAAAAAAAGCAGCAGTATATAGAAGTGTTAAAGTTAAGCTGCACAAAAAACCATTGCAAGAAGTGGGAATTGCTCAAACAAGGATCATCCTGGTTATGGGCCATATAATGAAACACATTCCACCTACCAGATCTCCCAAAACATTGTAGTCATCCCCTTGTGGAGCATCAGGAACAGGATAGATCACATCCATAATTTCCTCAACACAGACAACTCTCTCCACTTTGGGGTTCACGGTAGCCCCATGACAAAACTGCCCCTGCGCTCCACCAAGTACATGACTAGTTGCAACTGCATCCCCTTTCCTGTTGATAAGACGCACCTGAAGATCTCCCATAAGAGGTATAGCAGCTTCAACAACAGTATCAGCTACAACAACTGAACATGATTCTCTGATTGGAGAATCAGAAAGATCACAAGGGGCAGAAGTTGTTTGACTGGAGGGAGAAGTAGTATCCTGAACCCTTCCAGTGGCAGCCATAAAACTCATAACATGCTGTAAGCATGACCAATACATTTAAAAATTGATCTGATTAGAATCTGATATATACAATGCACAATATACACAAGACATAAATGAACTAATTATAGGAGATCATGTTTCAAGCTCACCTTTGAAAGAAGTGTAAGATCATGCTGCTTCTGGTTCATTCTGGCATCAGCATCAACATCAGTGAGTTTAAATTTGCCAGAAGATTTAAGGGCCGCCCCTATTTTCATATTTACTGCCTGCTCCATGGACATAGTTGAGGAAAAGGAACAACAATAACTCCTTGGCTTGTCAACTCCAAACACTTCTGACAGTGGATCGTCATCAAAAGACAGCTCCTCTGACTCTCCCTCGCTAGCTTCTAACAGGGCCTTTCTATTTTTCACTACAGCTTCTACTTGTTTCTGAAATTCTAGGGAATTTTTTTCGTGTAAGAGTCTTGTGTACGTGAACATTCAAAATGTATGAGTCTTGTATACTCACATATTTCTCATCAAGACCTTTCAGTATTTATCCATTCTTGCGCTTATGTCCAAGCAACCATTGTTCTCCACGGCATTTTGCAACAGGTTTTTTCTCTTCCTTTGCCTGTATAATCGGTATGAACAGTAACAGGGGTTGTAAAGGTAAAATACAAGGAGAATTTAAATGTTCTTAGAGAATCATCAAATTACTTACCACCATGTATTACTTGTTGGCATATGAGAGTCTTCCTAAGCAATGTGTGTACTCTCTACACTTCTGATTAGCTCCCAACTTTTTATGCTTCTATGTAACTCCTTCCTTGTGCTCATTGTCGATAAACCGCTCCCAGACATCGGTGTTCATGCCATATGTACATTGGGCAATCATTTCTTCCTTGGTATTGTATTTGGGAAGAATGGAATTCCGTAGTTCCCATTTGTGGACCTAAACTTCTGTGGAAACATTCCAGCAATGGCCACTCTAGCTAGAGCATCGTCGATGGGGAAACAGAAAGTGTCCTGAAAAGAACAAGAAAGTATTTATGTCAGCAACGAAAGACTGCGGTTGGCATCAGCGAAACGCACAAATGGACAAAACACAGTGGTTGTATTATAGATTGAAGGGAGATATTTACCATCAAAGCAGCCCACATCTTGTCCTTGTACTTTTGGGGTACAAGCCTCCAGTCTTCATAGTCGACGGGACAGTGAGATCTGATGAGCTTTCCAACCTTGGTAGCAAATCTACTGGCGTTTTCACCCATTGTTCTCCATGCTCATCGAAGTCAACCAATATCTAGATCGAAGGAATTTAGGATCACAGCTACCACTGGGAGGAGTTGGTGATGAAGTTTCATCGGACTCTTGACTTGACATCTTCATACAAACGAACCAAAAACAAACAACATATGAGAAAACTTGAATACATAGCAAGTTATGAAAGTAAAACACTAGAACTTTGGTTGAAACCCTAAGTTTGGATCCATAAATCACAACACCCACAAGTAAGTAACTTATTAAGCATAAACAATAGAAGCAGCGAACAATCAAAAACCTGAACTTTGGTTGAAACCCTAAGTTTGGAGTTGTGATCTATGGAAAGAGATCACAGCACCCACAAGTAAGTAACTTATTAAGCATAGACAATAGAAGCAGTGAACAATAAAAAAACTCAACTACTCTTAAAGAAAACAACAATTGTTAAGCATACACAACTTAAGAACCAAATGAAACAAATTATAAGATAGATCTAACGAAATTACCTTCCGAGATTGATTGAGGTACAGGGTTAGATGCGTGGTAAGAGGTATGAACGATGTTAGTGAAGATCGGAAGAGAGTTTGTGAAAACAGGAAAACAGAAGAGAGATATGTTTTTGGTCCCAAAAATCGAGGTGAAAAAATCATACGGATCGAGCTTAATGTTGCGATTGACTTTGTCAAGTCAAATTAAAATTTTGGTTAACTTCAAAAGTTAGTGTAGGTCATGGGACACCAAAATAAAATCATATGACATTTTCTTATAACAAAACACGTCTAATTTGGATGGTGGATATTTTGTTTAACAATAGTAATCTACAGTTTGATATTTTCCGTAAAATTTAGTAATATCTATGAGACGTTTGTTATTTTCCGTCTAAAATGCAAAAGCAAATGAGATTTTCTGATTTAGGGATTTGTTTGATATTGTTGTTTGGAGATTTGTTTTCATAAGAACTGATTTATATATGTTAACTAATAACTGATTTGTTCCAATTCAAAGTGAAATTTGTTTGATCCTCAACTTTGGGCAAGTAATGAGTTAGAATCTTCCTTTGAACACCAAACCACTCCCTAACTTGTCATACTATGAGCCAGGATCTTTGACAGAACCACTTACTTTATCCCATTACGAAAATTTCAAGGAAGAATCCTTGTAGAACCTTAAAAGAACCCACTTTGGGAAAGTTTGAGTTACAATTGGACTATGAACTCCAAACCACTCACTAAAATACTAATGTTTCTGAGACGGTTTTGTTGTTTCCGTAGAAAATAATAATGTAGCTGAGACGGTTTTGCTGTTTCCGTAGGAAATAGTAATGTAGTTGAGACGGTTTTATGGTTTCCGTTGAAAATAATGATGTAGTTGAGACGTTTTTGTTGTTTTCATTGAAAATAGTGATGTAGTTGAACTCTGAACTCCAAACCACTCCCTAGATCATGTGTCTCTGGGCCAGGATCTTCCAGAGTTGCACTGATCCTATCCATTTATGGCAAATTCAAGGTGGAATCCTTGTAGAAGCATAAAAGAACCCATTTTGGGCAAGTTAGAGTTACATATATGCCACTAGGACGGTTTCATTGTTTTTTTTCTCAATCCCCTTGGGCCTAAAGCAGCAGTTTTGTTTTTTAAACGAAAAGAAAATTACATTAGTGAGCAAAGGATTTACAAGATAACTGATTTTCCCTGATTACATTAAGCTGACTAGCAGGGATATTTGAATACATAAAAGATCTTCCAGTTTTCCTGCATATTTTGGCCAGAGTATCTGACTAAGAAACAAAAAAGCGCACACTTCCAGTTCTGAATACAACTCTGACTAAAAGAAACAAAAACTGGGTCAGAGTTGATACAATATCCATAGAAGTTAATCACATACATATCCATAACTACTGGTAACACAACCAATTTCTAGGAGTAATATCTAGGTTAATCACAGTTACGAAAAGCGCACACACAATCAGAATTAAGAGTTGCAGTGTGTGCGCCATATCCATAACTACTGGTAACACAACCAGTTTCCCCAAAATATACAAAAAAAATAATGTTTATACTCCAAAATATCAGTAATAGGAACTCTCTGAACCCGAGTCCCCATCCTCGTCATCCTCATCCCCATCAACAATATCACTATGTTCATCATATTCTTCATTTTCTTCCTCTTTGGAATCTTCCTCTTCGGAATCTTCCTCATCATCAGCTTCTTCTTCCTCCTCGTCGTCAGAAACTTCCTCCTCATCCCCATTTTCTTCCTCATCTTCTTATTCTTCTTCCTCGTCATTAAAAGAAACAACAGAAGTAGCAGTAGCAGAATCAGAAGCACCAACATCATCCACTTCCCTCATCCTGAAGTCGAACCAATCATCCACCCTAACCTCTTTCTCAAAATCAGCCGTCACCAGCTCATCAAGAAAATTTCCTACATGAAAAGGGTTGGCTTCATGTTCATGTTCTTCCTCTTCTTCTTTTACTTGGGGTTCAGGTTCTGCTTCCTCCGCATCATCATCGGAGGGTATAACTTCAGCGAGATGCGCCATTTCTAGAATCTGACGCTGCATCTGGGCTTCTCTTCGCACCCTCCTTTGGTATTCTACAAGGTCAGCATCATCCTGCTCCTCTCTCTTACGTTTCTTGCTATCCTCCTCTGGGTCATGCTTAATTTTCTGCCCCGCTTCCAAACAACCCACGTAATCAGAAGCACGCTTCACAATCTCTTTCGCTTGATCCAAGATGCAACGATAAATTATGTTGTTGAAAGCAATCAAAGGATTGAAGGGATGGGACGTAGCATCAGAATCTTCCGATCACCCCTTCTCCTCAGAGTCAGCCCTTTGTTCTTTTTCCCTTTCTGTTGCGCTCAAATTCTGAGTTGTTATGGCTATTGGATGCCATTTCCCTGCATTTTTCATACATTCATACATTCAAATTAATATAAACAGCATTATCGAGGTTACAACACAGATACTCCATGGAGACACCAAGAGTCAAACATGGTATGAGAAGGAAAATCATATCATGAATTTTTGGATTTGCCAAATCAGACACACGGACATTTATCATGATTCCACTTCATTTAGCATGTTAACTTCAAAATTCCAGCACGACATCAATACTGGACATTTGAAACAGACCAAAACCCTAAAATTTTCATAAAAAGAATACTGAAATCAAACACATCTGGAGATCATAATAACGTAAACCAAACTAAACCCATGTCATGATTTCATCTAATTTGTTAAAAATCTAATTAAACAGACAAGCACTAAAAGCATTGAGTGAGTAGAAATAGACTAACATAACAAAATTTCACTTCATGCATCTTGATTTCACACCATCTATCTTGATTCCACTTCATTTTTAGCATTTAACTTCATTTATTACCAACGGATTCATCATGCAACATGCAAAGGCAGATGAAAAGTAAAAGAACCCAAAAGTAAAGACCTTACCTTTTCAAAAAGAAATAGAAGGCAGAAACTGATTGTCTGAAAGAGAAATAGATTTCCTCCTTAATCTAAACCTGAATCTCCTTGAAAGCAACCTTTTGTTGGGAGCTTTAAAGTCTGGATATTCTTGTCTGAGAGAGAAAATGAGTGCTTCCAAAAGAAGCAGATCTTTAATGAAAGATGTGTTTGTTTTTTAGCACTAAAATATTAGTAAAGAAGATGATGCTTTTGTTGGTACCCACTGGGGTGTAAATATAATGTGTGTGTTAACATTGGGGTGGAATAAACGAATGGTAAACCAAGTGTAAAAATACTATTAATCGATTGTCAACAGAGTTAGCTAAACAGAGAACAAACCTTAAAAAGTTACAAACCAACATTAGAGTCTAAAAGGGGTGTAAAACTGTAAGCACAAGCATAAGGAAGCGTACAGATTATTTCAAATTCCCAGGGGTGCTCCAATAGGTGAGCAAAGCTCGAAGATGTGGTTCTTCCTTTAAAATATCTTGAAAACTGCCTTCAGCTGGTATATCTGCATTGTCTACGTTAGCAGTTAGTTTTCTAGAGGGATGCATAGGAATCCAGTAGTCTGTCTCTTTCAAATCCTGGGAATAAAAGACTTGGGTAGCCTATTCCGCGATAATCACAGGCTCGTCTATGAAAGCGTTTTTCGTCTTCATTCTTGACAGATTCACCAGAGGATAATCTGATTCCTTACACATCTTGACTCCAGTCTCCACCTTTACCCAATCACAGTAAAACATATCTTCTTTAAATGAACCATAGTTCAACTGTAGGATTTTTTGGATCACCCCATACCACCTGGCTTTCACAATCACAGGCTCTTTATCAGTTCTTTTGCTCCTAAAAGTTGTGTCTGCAACCATGGTAACACCACTATCCTGGGTCCTAAGCTTGGCCTCAAAATCTTGGGAACAAAAACCATATCCATTCACGTATCTTTCAATCTCCCTTACCTCGTCCGAACCTTTAAGGTAATCCCACAAGAGACCATCCATTTTCTCTTCATCACACTAGTGGAAAACGTCCGTTTTAGCTCGGCCATAAACTGTACTATTCTTGTTTACAGTACAGTTTCGAACTGTACTCCCAACTGTGCTAACTTTTTTGTGCTATTTCGATAGCGCAGATGGGGTTCGAACTGTCTAGTTCTGTACTTGTAAAGCAACGCCAGACGCTGTGCTTTCATTTCAATTTTTAATAATTAAAAAAAAGCTTCAATCAGCAAATTTGATTCCTTATTCTGACTCAGCTGAATCAGCCAGCATATCTGACTGGGCTGAAACTATAAAATTTGACAAATCTGTAACAAAATTTCCTTTTCATTCATTTATCACAATTCAAATTAACACTTGAATTCATTGCACATTACAAAGAAATTGATTTGTATGATTAAAATGACTAAACTCTGACAAAATAAGACCATGAAGACAATAATTCTGTAAGGCACATGAATTGGCAGACATGATATCGTTTACTCCTTTAACCTGAAATAGAAATGTCAAAACATATTAAATAGAAGTAAAAAAAAAAGATGAAAAGATAAAGGCCAACAAATAAATGGCGTGTTAGCTAGAAAATGGTATAATCTCAAACTAAACAAGAGGAATAATCACTGGATATGGAAGTGAAAACTACTTGATATGGAAGTGAAAACTATTGGATACCCAAGTCTTGGGCTAGGACTACATCACCAAGTGAAAATGTGGCTGAAAATAATTAAATGGCGCATGGAGATGCTGACTAGTCATTGAGAATCAGTAACACACTATACCTACTTCTACATGGTGAACTTGCATTCGCATTCTAAAACACCCATATTTTCTAAATCCTAAACAATGGTTCCAACTCATTATTCTAATTCATTCAACACTTGACTAAGGTCTAATTTTTAGGTAGCACCATTTCAAAGTAGACTATAACTAGGTAGTGGAGCCAGACTAACATGTTCAGCATATTTTTTAAGTATGAATCAAAGTCCCTTGAGTGAAAATTGCAAAGAACTTGAAAAAAAAAAATCGAGATAAGTGGACAAGCATGTGTATACGTACCCATTTGAAGGTGTTAATGTCGCTTGTTTCGTGCCTTCCTGTGAGACGCCTTTCGTTTCCTTCTCCACAGGCTGCAATGTGTTTTTTGTGTTTGTGACGTAGCTTTTCAATTGCCTTTGGGAAAACCTCGTATCGTCCATCCTCTCTCATGGACTTGGTACTGAACAAAAAAGACTTCCATCAGATATTTGAAATGAAAAATTTGTAGCAAGTATAAGAACCACCATCAGGCATTCAAAAAACAGAAACAACAGGAGCACAAGTGGTAAATGTCAGTATAATCAAATTACTTGTAGTTACAGTGAGCACCAGCAGCATTCCAGTCACCCTATAACATCAATATTAGCCCAGAAAGGTTAAAGTACTTGGATGCAAGCGACAACAAGTATAAAATGCCACATCTAACCACCCAGCATTTTGAGTCCAGTAACAATACAAAGAAAAAAGAAGAGGAAAGTTTTAGTACTAGCTTTCGATCCCCAAAAACATTTCAACAAAGGGGCTAGAGCATTTGATATAAACTCACCAACAATCTCTATCAACATGAAGTATAACAAGAGTGTATGATTCAAACAAAAAAACATATCTCAAAAACCAGAGAGATTCAAAGAGAGAAGAGATACTTACTAATAGGAGGAGAAGCTGAAGCAATAGAAAACCCAGAAAACAAAACCATAACAATCAAAAACAACACAAACCCATTCTTCCACATTATCAAAATTTATGCAATAAAGAAGACCTATCTAGCTCTAAATCTTGTTGTTTTTGCTTCGAAGATGAAAACGACAAATAACAATTACTTGTCACTATCTTCAACTTCAGTTCTATTAGATTAGTCTGAAACATGATAAAATACAATCCATACATATTGCTTAATGACCTCATTTACTAAATCGTTCAACAAAGAGTCCTAATTGCCCAAATCATGAGAAAACAATTTTAAACCACATCTTGAAGACTGAGAGAAATTACAACATGTTCAGAGAAGATTGAAGACATTCGTTTAGGGAACATCACATACTACACTACAGATGATGAAAGAAATTACCGAAAATTGAGAGTTATATTATACGAGACGAACTTCACAGCCACCCACCAAATTAGGGTATGTACTATGTAGTGTTCGTTCATGTTTCAGAACTGTCGAAAGTTCCAAATCAGGGATTTGTAAGAAAATCGTATAGAATAACGAAACTTCTGGTTTTCATGACAACTAGTGATGAAAAATCAATAAATCAGCTTAAGAATCGCAAACGAAACTTATATCTGTAAATCAAATCTAATAAATAAAGAAAGAATGATGGAAAACACGAATCTCGCCAGTATTAAATATTTGAAGCTTTCTTCCTCACATGCAGAACGAACGAATAGACCTAATCTCAAATCCACAGAAGAACATAATCTTGAATTGCAGATCTGAGAATTTTTTCAGCAGAAAAGAGAATCACAGAAAAACAGAATTTTGAATTGCAGATCTGAGAATTTTTTCAGTAGAGAAGAGAGAGAGAGAGAGAGAGACGAATTGGTTCAAAGAGAGAGAGATGAGCCGTGGGGTTTGTTTTGCTGGGTGAAAAAAGGTGAAAAGGGAAGGGAGGATAGTTTGGTAATACTCGTATTAGTACAGTTTGAGGATTGGCTTGGGCTCTTAACGGATTTTTTTGGTAATAAGACCGTTAATGGCTAAGGTTGCACTAGTTCAGCCCACGGCTGTGATATAATTGAATGGGGTGATTGTGCTAATCAGGCCTTATTCCACTAGTGTCACTAAGCTGCGAAAGCGCAGAAAACCCATAAATCAGAATTAATGCCACCTAAATTATTCTGACAAACCGGTTCTACAAGGCATACCTTATTGTACAACCATGAAAGTAAGTCGGTTTCAAACTGGACCAAGTCCACTCCAACGTCTGAATGATCGGTGCGGTAATCCCTGAACATAAATATATAACATACTTTTAATACCAACCATCATCAATAGAATTTCAGTGTCATACAAACATAAATTATATAACAACAAATACCTGTAATAATCGTCTAGTTCCGGTAGACAACGCTCAAATATTAGCCACCGACGTATCTGAACCCATTGAACAGGGCTCAACAAAACTTCTTTATCTCCAAGAATGGAACCCTCAGCGCTGAAATCAGAATCTTCATCCAGAAAGGCAGCCCAATTGGCTTTGGGACCTCCTTCGGCTCTAGCTTTGGCTTTCTCCATTGCATACCTAACAGCCTCATTTAGAATGATAGAATTTGCAATTGACGCTTCAATGTATCTCTTGTTATGGCAAAGGCCTTTGCACTCCTTCATTGCCCTGATTCAATATGCACACAGTACAAATTTTCCAAAAAAATGCAAAGAAATTGAAGGGGTACATTGGTAAAATGCCAATTCACCTCTCAAGTGGGTACATCCATCGAAACCTAACCGATCCACAAACCAAGGCTTCTTCATCCAGATGAACCATGCTGTGCACGCTTATATCAAAATGAAGCCGGAAAATACTTTTCGAGCACACACATGGCTTCTGCAATCATCCACTTAGCCTGGCTCGGATCTTCTATTTTACCGACCTTAGAGCACATCAATCTAAAATACAAACTGACTTGTTGAAGTGCAATTCAAAGGTGTTTATGTCCAGGAAAGGCATGTTGAAGCAGAGAAGATAGCAAGTACTCAATCAAAATATGATAGTCATGAGATTTTGAGCTCAGCAACCTATCCCCACTCACATTGTTGCTCAAGTTTGAGCAAAAACCTGAAGGGAATTTCAGATTTCCAATAATCTGGTAAAAATTTGTCTGCTCTTGTTTAGACAAAACCCACACCGGGGTGTTTACTAACAAATTCTTAAATTTCTTCGTTTTCCACTCTCCAATGTGGATCTTTTTCTCACTCAATCCATCACGATTATCCCATAACCTTTTAGCCTTACTTCCATCATCAAAGAGAGCGTGATAAATGTGTTCCATGACGTTCTTTTCCGTGTGCATCACGTCGATGGAATGAAATATACTCAGATTGCTATACGACTCAAGTTCCCAAAAACAACACTTCATATTGAAAATACTTGTTCCCAAACCAGAATTATCCCTCTGATCAATACCACCATCCTCAAACTCATAATCATCCTCAACCTCAGTCTCATCATCAGACACGTATCTCTGTCTTTTACCAGCCTTGCGTTTTTTGGGTCTTACCAGGTATGTAATGAACATCTTTCAACAACTCGAGAGACTCATTGTTAGTTAGTCTCTTTGCGCCAACTTTGTCTCTTGTTTTTCCAATCCCAAGAATTTCCCATCCCTAAAGGTGTGCCTGCTCTTGAGGAAAATCTGATAGTTAGTGTACACTACCTTATTAAATCCTCTGCCCATATGAGTACATCGAGTTTTGTCTGCGCAGACAACACATCCATTGTACCCATGACCGTGCGTCCACTTAAAATACCAAGAGCAGTTAAATCATGAATCCCAAACATTAGAGTTACTCTCAGGATAAAATACTCTTTTCTGAAAGAATCCCAAACTCACATTCCGTTTTTGGAGAGAATTTTTAATTCATCGACAAACACCTGCATAAATACATCAATGTCTCCACTCGGTGACTTGCGATCAGGTATCAACATATTGTATATTTGGAATTCAGTCTTCATACACAAAGAAGGTGGAAGATTATAAACCACAGACATGAGAGGCCAACAACTCTAACCTATATTCGACTGGCCATGGGGATTAAACTCATCCGTCGATATTCCAAGGTAAACATTTCTGCCTTCCGAATCAAAATCCGGGAATTTATCCTTGAACCGCCGCCACTGAGGTGAATCGCACGGATGTCGCATATAACGAGGAGAAACTGCCGCTCGGTTGTGCCAATCCATGAAAGCTGTTATCCAAGGAATAGAGAACAGTTTCGCAAGTCTTGGTCCTAGAGGAAAGTATCTTAGCACTAACATAAGCTCTTTTGACACCTGCATCTTCCCGTTGGAATCTTTGAATTCTTTAAATCTTTTAGCTTCGCACACTCGACATTGCTGAAGATTTTTATCTGCATTGTGATACATCATACAATGATTCGGACAAACATGAATAGACTTGCATTCCATCCCCGGATCCTTTAGTGTTATCTTCGTAGTTTTTAGGGAAATTGTTTCCAGAAGCCACTTTCCTAACAGAATCAACAAACTATCCATACAATGACCAGAGAATTTATATGTTTTCTTCAGATTATGTAGTTCTACGATGGCACCGAGGGTTGAGATACCTTCGGATGCTGGGTGCAACTGCTGGCCTACCAACTTTGAGTACTTAGCATAACGCTTCCCCATATACATCTTGTTCTTCACAGACTACTTGCTCATAAGGGTTAGCATGAGGACCAAAGGTTGCAGCAGCATAAGCATCTCAGTCGAAATCAGGCATTTCTTTTTCTGCAACCTTCTCCTTCTCCACGGGACGACTATTTGAACTCTGACCCACCAATTCCTCACCATGCAAGTACCAAGTGTTGTACGTCCTCAAGATACTCGTCTCGTACAGATGCTTTTCAACAACTTTCCATGGATCTCGAAACTCATTAGCACACTTCTTACATGGGCAAGCACAACCAGATGAATCCCCATTGGCTGATGCAAAGTTGAGGAACTCTCTAACCCCTCCCGATATTTTGGGCTAAATAGATTTTTTTCAAGCATCCAATCTTTATTCCCCGACATCCTACATTACCAAATTGAAATATGCTTCATGTTACCAAGTTCATCAACTAAAGATACAAATACTAACAATCATAAAATTTCACATACAAACCACACATACAAATCAGCAAAAAATTTATAATCAAATACAGATCTGAAAAGATGTAGATACTCATACTCTATGTTTAAATCAGGGAAATATGTAATTGCTGGATGAATTCAGTTATTCAATTGATGTTCATATATTTGAAATTAACATAAATAAATGAATCTTAAATAAGTGAATACCTAATTGCTGAATGAACTCAGATTCCTTTTAAATCAGTGAAATACCTAATTGTTGAATGAACTCAGATTCAAATTCCCAATCTCAATCAATAACTCTATGAGAAATCGATTTGGTAATAAAACTAATATTAAATCGAGGTTCACATAAGAATTAACTGATTGACTGATGTTAATGATGTTTTCTCAAGCTGAAACTCAGACCCAAACTAAGGATTATCCGCTAAAAAAAAAAGAGAAAGGATTGAATGTTGGGCGATGAAATCCGTGGAGGTGAAGACGAATAGAAGTTATGTCTCAACTGTTTTCAGCTAGACACATTAACTTCTTTCTCTACCCTATCATCAAAACTCGGACAAAATAAATGAATTCATTTTCAGTGATTTTTTTTTATTGTTTTTTGATTTTCAAAATTTATCTCATATGTTATTCAACAGAATTCTGTTAAAATAAAAAACGGGTTTTGTTACGCTGCTGGGGTTGAAATTTCATCAGACCAAAAGTTGGGCGGGGGAAAGAAAAGTCGAGGCTAACTTAGGAAGTTCACCGAAATATTGAGGGTAGCCGGGCAATTGCACCAACAAAAACACGGAGCACTGTAACAGATCGCATTTTCAGTAACCATTGAAGACGTTACGAGCTTCCCAACAGCGTATGCGCGTTGCTGAAATGCAAACCGTGACTAATGGTGATGTTGGTAAATCTTTGAATTCGTGTAGTGTTAGAACATACAACTGAAGCAACAATTACTATCCATCCAATAGATAATTATTAATTTGCGTGTGATGCTCCTTCGTCACACCACACCATAATTTATAATTGACACAATTTAGTTTCTTATCCGACATTGCGCAATTTTTTTCTAGATGCATTACAACATCTCTAATTAATTTTGTAATAAGAAATCATTGCTATCTTGTTATGTAATGGTTTCCTGCAATATTTTTTCTGTGAATTTATAGGAAAGAAAGAACCTGATAAGATCGTAATTGTTGATTGGGAGTGGCGGGCCCCGGTCCTTCAAATTCGATGAAACATGTCTTAGTTGAAACCTCCACACTAACTTACTCTAAAGAAATCGACTAATACTGAAGGCATGAATAGTATTAATTAGAAATTGTACCATACAACCGAAGCCACAATTACTATCCAATAGATGATTCTTAATTTGTGTGTGACACGTCTTGGTCACACCACACCATAAATTAAAATTTCCTAACTTATTTTCTTATCCGCGCCTTGTGTCGTAACTTATAACTTCTTTTTAATCATTTTCATTGTCATTTGGTTATTTACTTACAGTTTCGTTCTAACCGGTTCTTTCTTCTCTTTGTATTATAATACTAACTGGTTCTTTATTCTCTTTGCATTAAAACATTAATTTCTTTGTGATTTAAAGCCTTTTCAACCATTAATGGATTGTAATATGAAATCCATAAGACCACCTTTAATATATGCTAACATGTAGCTTCATTTTTAGTTGCCCCCCCCCCCCCTGCACAGTTCTAGAACAAACAACAGTAACGGTCTTGAGAAGAGAGTTAAAAGGCATATTTTCGATGACAAAATTTTAACGCCTACGTAAAAATACAGAAACACAAAATGTTGGAATGGAAAAAAGACAGACATCAGTAAATAATTTTATACCATTGCGTAGAAAGCAGTCAAGCACCGGAGGAAAAACAACTTGACCTCAAAGTTCAGAATGCTACTAAAAAATGAAAAGAGTATCAGACCTATGGGAGCTGCCTGATTGCTTGAAGTTCCCTTGAATAATCCAACCACCATTACACCAGATGTACACTCACCCAAGATCCAACCACTATATTCACCTAATTTTTTAGAGAATTGAAAGTAGCATGTTCACAGGGATCTTGAACAAGTATCGAAGAAAGGCCAGGGAATGGATGTCTAAATGCCTTAACCCAGCGGGAAGAACCCTACTAATTAATACTTCTCTAACCCCTGTTGCCAATCATGTCATGCAGACACATCTTCTTCCGGACCACATCCACAAAAAAATTGACAGGATCACAAGGAATTTCTTCTATGGACATGACGAAGAGTCGATGAAACTGCACACAGTCGGATGGGAAAAAATCACAAAACCAAAATGATGAGGTGGACTCAGAATTAGGAAAAGCAAGACACATAATAAAGCCTTTCTTCAAAAGAGGGTTTGACATCTTATGCAATCTCCGGAAGATACATGGTGCAAGATGGTACGTAGCAAATATTTGTGCAAAAATAATAATTTCCCGGTGCTCCGAAACACTCAGGGAACTAGCAGTTATATTTGGAGAGGACTTGTCAAGGTACTGAAGGAGAACACTTCTACAATCATTGGGAATGGTCTCAGTACTTCCATTGTTGCATCATGGATCCCGGAACAGAACATCCAGCAAGCTCTACAAAACTCTCCTCTGCTGGCAAACAATGTGGCGTCACTTATGCATACAGATTCTAATTTTTGGAATCATCAGAAGATTTTCCAACTATTTCCCACTCAGCTGGCGCATCAAATCATTGGCATACATCTTCCAACCAGTCCAATTCTGAATATAGTCACTTGGCCACATACAAAATCAGGTCAGTATTTGGCAAAATCTAGGTACCGAATCATGACTGAGGATAACCAGGTTGGTGACAGTTATCACAACAAATTTTGGAAGCTGAAATGTCCCCCAAAAACTAAGCTTTTCCTATGGAAGGCTGTGAATGAAGGTCTGTCCACCTTTGACCTCCTTCATTCGCGTAATATTACTAACACAGGTGCTTGCCCCAGATGTGTCAGCTCGAGAGAAACAGCAAATCACATCATCTTTGGTTGTCAGGTTGCAAAGAAGGTTTGGATTTTAACCTTCCATTTTATACAGGCTGACTGCAGTACTTACAGCTCCAGAAGATTCATGATGCTTCAATCGGTTACAAACCTATTGGACCTAAAAATCAGGGAAGATTATAAGTGTTTTTTTTGTTCTTAGTGCTTGGAACATATGGCTTGCCAGAAATTCCATTATCTATAGGCATCAGATCTAATCGGCTGCACAGATTTTTCAGCTCACACTGGTGCTCTGGAGAGAATATCATGGGCACAAAAACATAATGCGCCGTTTATGACAGATTTCATTCCTCAACCAATATCAAATCCGAGAATCTTCGTAGCCACAATCATCAATGTATGTTGGGAGCCGCCACAACCGGATTGGATTAAGATAAATATGGATGGAGCAGCTAAAGGAAGACTTGGTCCGACAGGTGCAGGTGTCATTAGCAGGAAACTGGATGGGGAAGTCATTCAAGCTCTTGCAGCACCACTTGGAATTACTTCCGCTCTCATTGCGGAGACCTGGGAATTCTTGTTGGCTGCAAGAATGGTCAGACGTTTCCATTGGACTAAAGTTTGGTTTGAGGCAGATTCGAAAGCTATGCTGCAACTATTCGCTAAGCAGGAGGAGGCCCCTTGGTAACTGAAAGATATGCTACTGGAAATCACTTCCATTGTCAAGTACATACCCCAATCCAAAATTTCACATGCATACATGGAGGCTAACCAAGCGGCGGGCGTGTTAGCTAATCAGGCGGTCAATTATTAGAGAAAAATTCCTACATTGTTGTCCACTTGTATTTGGGATTCCATTACCCCTCCTTTTCTTACTCAAATCGTTTGTAACGATAAAAATGAGGTTGGAACTCCAAGGATTCTAAGGTCTCAATTCACTAGTAATAAATAATTTTTGGCTGTTCCTTCAAAAAAAATAACTTACTATTTTTAAATAGTTTTGTTCTACGGTAAAAAAAAAATATAGTTATAGTTAAATGGGTTTGACTTATGGAGATGGTAAATAGGGGAAATCAGAATTTAAAAGTGATTAAATTTATGAATTGCGAGGAGAATGGGAAATAGTGAAAGTGTAGGTGGTAAATAGAGAAGACTAAAAAATATTAAACCAGGGTCTGTATTTTCAGTTATAATAACATTAAATTGTGGGGTCCGTATTTTTTGCTATAAAAACAATTTTACACAGACGGCTGATCTTTGCCCGCTTAGGCCCCTTCCTATGCAAGGGGGAAAATTTTGTGATTTGCCTTGCCACATGTGGCAAAACGCGTTTCCCACTATGGTAAAGCTAGGTACCTTTAGCGGTCGAGAGACGTTATCTCGGTCGAGATACTCTTTCTCGACGTCGAAATTAATACTCTCTATCGTGATACTCAATCACGACGTCGAGATTGATTCTCTCAACCATAAATTCACCCATAAACGGTCATCAATTCCCTACCTATAAATACCAACTACATCTACCATATTCAACACCAATAACACACAAAACACATCCCTCCCCCTCCTATTCGAATCACAAATCACAAATCCTCTTTCAAAACTCAAGTGCCAATGGATTTCGATTCTGATGACGAGATAAGTATTTATCAACGGCGATTAATGAGAGAGCAAGATAGGTATGCTCGAAGATTACAAGAATTGCATGAAGTGTCCGATGATGAGAAGGAAAGGAAGAGAAACATGGTTGTGATGCACTTTACCGGCTCGATCCCTAAACCTCATGAGCCAAAAGAAGTTCAAGTTAGAAGGTACACGTTTCGAGGGAGGAAATTTTACCACCAGAAACTGATGCACGATTATTTTCTTCCTAGCGTCTACTCGAGCAATGTTTCCAGAACCGATTCCGCATGCCCCAGCACTTGGTGCAAAGATTAATTGGTGAGCTTTGTCTGGTAGAGCCACAATTTAACTACCAGTATGATGCCCTTAATATTAGGGGTCATAATCATGAGCATAAGGTTACTGCAGCTCTGAGGATTCTAGGTTACGGGGTGCCGGCGGATTGCACCGATGAGTACCTTCGGATGGGCAAAACAACGACATTTAAGTATCTTTCTCTGTTCTGTGAAACCATTATGAATCACTTTGGTCCCAGGTTTTTCGAAAACCTACGATTGATGATACTTTACGAATTTTAGAAGAAAACGAAGATAGGGGCTTCCCAGGAATGTTAGGCAGTCTTGACTGCATGCACTGGGTTTGGCAGGGATGCCCAACTTTTTGGGCAGGTCAGTATAAGGGTCATTACCCTAAACCAACAGTTGTTATGGAAGCTGCTGCAACCCAATATTGTTGGATATGGCATGCTTTTTTTGATCTGCCAGGTTCACAAAATGATATAAATATTTTGCACAAGTCTCCTCTTTTTGAAGACCTGAAGCGCGGCGTGGCACCCGCCGTCAATTTCACCCTCAACGGAAACAATTACACCCATGGGTACTATCTTGCTGATGGTATCTATCCAAAATGGTCTACCTTGGTTCAAGCTTACAAGCAGCCTCATGGTCCAGGAATGATGTATTTTAACAAGTTGAAAATGGCTTTAGGAAAGATGTGGAACGAAAGAATTTTGAAGAGGAAGTTCGCCATCATCATGGGGCCGTTTCGTGGTTTTTTGCCGCGAGAAATGCATAATACCATGCTCACGTGCATTATTTTGCACAACATGGTAATTGAGGAAATATGTCGTGATAAGAGTTGGACTAGTTATCCGGACGTAGATCAGATGCCTCAGATTCAACCACACCGTGGATTACCTGCAAGGCAGTATGAGTACATGATTGAATCTATTCAGGATCACTCATTGTATCATAGGTTGAGAGATGATCTGTGTGCTCATGCTTGGGCAGAACATGGAGCTGAGCCGGCGGCGGCTTAAAAATTGTTGTTTTTTTGTTTGTTGTTTAGTTGGTTTCTCTTCTGTTTTTTTTTTGTTGTTGTTGTTGTGTACCACCATTATTTTTAATAAAAATGCAAATTTCCATAACTTAAAACATCTTCTACATTGAAATTAAAATGGTTACATCTAAATGCATTAAAAAGAAATCCTAAACTAAACGAAATTAATCCAACAACAACAACTTCTAAAAGAAAAAAACATAATCATCATAATCATCATCATCATACTCCACCGATTTCTTGATTAATTATAAATGGCAGTAACTTCATCATCATCATCATACTCATCTTCCTCCTCCTGGCCTCCAGCAGTTGTTTCTTCTTCTCCATCCTTTTTTTGAGCTTGGCAGCTTTCATCTGCCACATCTCCCTTTGCATCTGGTTTATGTGGGTAGTGTCAGCAGTGAGAATCTTATTCTCCTCCCAGGTGGCGAGAAATTTCTCATTGGCTATGCGACTCTTCCTCATCTCCAAAAGAGTCATTTTCCGCTCAACAGCTCTATTCTTGTCATTGGTGTCTTGTTTGTCCGCAAATAAATCAAAATTAAAACTTTTTTGAGTGTTTTCGACATCCGCTACTGCTTTTCTAGCCTTCTTGGCTGCATTTCTACCCATAAACTTGGTTGCATTTTGAGCATTGGCATTCAGATAGGAGTTGGGATCAACCGTGAACTGTCCAGGTGGGGGATCGGGTGTAGCAGATGGTCCGGAAGAAGTAGAACCCGGTCCAGAGGGGCCAAAAAAAGGTAATTCAAAGGGGCTCCCATTCTGGGTTTGGGAGTAAGGGGAAAACTCGGGGATCTCCATGTTACCGGCCAAAATCTCTGGGTCGAACTTGGGTAACACCTTCAGGATGTAGAAGTTAGTCTCGAAGTTGAAAGGTTTACCGGTCTTGTAAATCCAGTCGGACTTGCACCTAAACTCAATATCCCTCTGACCCTCACCATTTTGCTTGTTTCGAGTGGCTTGGGTGATTGCAGTGACATACAACGCAACCTCAATAGTAATTATGCCAAAGCGATCAGAGAGGCTTCCAACATTACGAGACTTGGGGTTACCTGTCTCGCGTTGAAACTTGTCATGGATATTGCCCCAGAGAGTTTTGAACTTTTGTTGTACACCCTGAACCGAATCTTGAGTAAAGTAAACGTAACAATGAGAAATGTTCTCATCTTCATAAGTTGAGAACTTATCACTCCTAGGTTTTTTTGGCGTTGTGGCTTTCTTTCCTTTTCTGTTGGCATTCTCGGTATTCTGAGAGTGTTCCTGAGTAATAATAGTCCCATAGGCTGATTCCTGTCTCCAATTTTCATAACGTGGATCTTGAGTAATCACTCCATATAAGGGGTTTTGACTACTAATTCCAAAACGGGGATCCATGATCAAAATATTGAGAAAGCTAGACAAGGATGGGCAAAAAACTCTCTGAGAGATTGTAAGGAGGAAGTGTGAGTTGAAATAGTTTTGAAATGGAGTATTTATAGAGCTAGAAAACCTGGGCCGTTGGATGCATTTAATGCAGTATATATAGTTATCGTCGCTCGAGGCTCAGAATCTCGACCTCGAGATTCTGTTTATCGATCTCGTATTTCTTTCTCTCTATCGAGAGTCGCTTTCTCGACCGGGATACTAACTAACTACCGTTAGTTAGTCCTTTTAGCCCGGCAAACCGGCAGATCTGGCGATTTGCCTGCCCGTTTTTGAGGCCTTAGATTCCCCTTTCGTCCACTCATTCGTATGAAAATACGAAAGACCCTTCGATAAATTTTGTAAAGAAATGGGATAAAATTAGATGTTTAGATGAAGATCTTTTATTTTAAAAGAGTGTTGGGTAGGCAAAATCCATCCATAGCCCTTGCTTAAAATTCTGATGATCACAGTAGTTTTCGGCGTGGGCTTACTCTACACCGAGATAACTGATGAAACTCCTGCACTATTTTCCCATTTCCTGACAAATAGTCAGAAGAAGGTATTAGAGGGTTTCTCAATCAATGAGAAGAACCCTTGAACAATTGTGTATTTATATTTTAATTGTAGGGTTACAAACATTATGTTACAGGATCAGTATAATCCTAAATGTAGGAACAGACACTAGTGGAAAAGGAGGGTTTTAGAACTGACCAGGGCTTTTGTAATAGAACTGACATGGGCCATGTCTAGCCCGGTCAAAATCCGTTCTTTCACGGGTAAAAAAGCGGAAAAGTGAAAGAGGCGTTTTGATCCGTTCTTCCATCAACGGTTCAGATCACCTCATTTATTTCAACGCTGTTGATGAAACCACTCCCATTCTCATCGATAAAAACAACAAGAACCTTATCTCTTCCCGTGTTTTGTATCTTTATTCTCTCTCTTTCTTCACTTTTTCTCTCACAGGCGAAAGACATCGTTGGAGAAATTGATTTCATCCCTTCCCTTCTCGAGAGAACGACATCATCTTAAGCAGCGATGTACACAGCAGTTCATCTCATCCATTCACTTAATTCACTTATTACTACTTTTAGGGTTAAATCCTTCCAAAATGAAATTGATTTCATCTCAAAAATGTTCGATTATAGGGCAAAATATCAACTTGTTGTTGAAGATGATAAGGTCGATATTTATTTTTTATTCCTGATTCTAGTGTTTTATTTATTTTCTATTTTTCTTCTCAGATCTGTTTTTTTGTTGGTGATTTTGATGTTGTTTCAGTTTTGGTGGTGGTGAGAAGGTTTTCAATTTCTCGAATGAGGATTTTTCTCAAAGGTTTACAAGGTAGAACTAAAAATGACGAGATTAATGTCTCGTTATCGAACTATTTGAGGTTGTTGTCGGGGTATTTGTTGCTCGATGTCGCGTTGCATACGTTGGAGTATCTGGTCCGCTGTTACATGTAATAATCAAAGTTTTGTTATTGTTGTCTAATTCAACTTTTATTTGGTCAACTTTTACATTGCTTTCCTGTTTAATTTTTGATCGACTTTAGGTTAAATTTACATGTCTATGAATACAATTTGACTGTGAATGTGTTTAATTGAATTTTTGCTTGGTTATGAAATTTTGTGTGGTTTTTGAGGTGCTAGTGGTTTTGTTTTTTTGTGTGTTTTCCATAGGGTACATGTGTATAACGTGGATGAGTTGATAAACTTTGCGATGTCGTATCATGATACACCTGCGTTTGTAAGGATTGTATTGATTGTGCAATTCAATTAAGTGTCTATTTTGCCTTGTCCTAATTTGTGTTTTCAGATTGTGACTGTATTGTGCTTTTCCCTTGTTGTGCTAATAGTAGAATTGAATAGAAGAGTTTGTTCACTGAGCTCAAATGCAAAAAATTGATTGTATTTGTATTCTTTGAGGCGGTTAAGAAATCTGGTGCACCACCACCGAGGAGTGTTATAGTGCAGCAATGTATATGAGACAGAGGGCTTTTAGTGGCTTTATGTTGTTTCATTTTTTGTGAGTGCAAGCTATGCGTGCGAAAAAAATATTAGCCTTCTGTTATTGTTGTCTGTCCTGCTAACTCTGCATCAAGTTTGCATCTGACACTATGAGCATGCTTTTAACTTGGGTTTTGCTCTTAGCTTTTATTAACTGAAATTTTGTTGATCGAGAATCAGGGACCTGACTACTGTGGTACCGGTGCAAACAAGGCATTCAGATGTGGCATTGTTGATGCCCAATACAATGTTTTTTTCTATGCAGGAATTAACATCAGTGGAACCAATGGAGAAGTTATGCCCGGACAGGTTGCAGTTCTTGTAGTTTTATTAGCTTCTTCTATTTGTCTAGTTGGTTTTCACCTGTTGTTTGTGTTTTTCTTGAACAACTTGAATAATTGAAGCTTGATTCTTTTACAGTGGGAATTTCATGTTGGCCCCGCTGTTGGTATCTCTGCTGGTGTGAGATATGGGTGGCTCGATACATTCTTGAGGTAATTTTACCTCATTTTGCAGTGCTAAATTATTTGTGTTTTTTCTTTGTTTTGTTACTGAATTCAAAATGTTGGGTAGTTAGATGTGGCGTTTTGTACTTGTGGTTGCTGACATCCCAGTATTTTAACCATTGTGGGATAATTTTAATGTTACAGGGGGTCAGGAACAGAGCTGGTGCTTACTGTAACTACAGGTAATTTGATTATACTGACATTTACCACATATGCTCTTGTAAACTACAGGTTGAGTACGCGACTATATAACACATTTGAGGTTGAGTACGCGACTATATAACCTCACTGGTAAACTGTTGGAAGATGGAATGACTACGCGACTACAATATATCAGTTCAACCTTGTTATTGTTATCCTGAATAATTGCGCTTGTTCTTGTGGCATTTTGTGGTACTTCATATTTGGAGATGGAAATTTCCTTGCTGATTTACTTCCTTTGTTTTATCTGCTCGTTTATATTATTTGCATCCTAACTAGTCTTCTCTTGTATTGCAGCCTGCTAACTTACACACTCCAATTGCTCACCAGTCTGAGGAATGCATATTGTTCTTCTGTTGAGAAGTTAATCTAGCTATTGGAAGGTATTTTATCAACTAATTGTCTTTATTTTTTGTTGCAGGTTAAGGATGGAACGATGGACCTGAATTGAGCTGGCTCGTCAGTAAATGAAGGCATAGATGGTGAAGTATCACAGGTAATAGACTGCCAAATCACATAGAGCACTTAAAAGCTTTCTACTTGTTGAGTTGTGTAGCAGACCATGAATAGGGATGCAGATTAGATAATGATTCTCGACTGAATACTGAAATTTATAGTCCTTTGATATGTTATTTCTACTTGTGGTCGTCTGGTTCTATTTTGAAATGAAGTTGGTTAGTAAGACTTAATATTAAAATAAGTGCGTTATGTACTAGCTGAGGGTTCCGTTTTTGTAAAAATCTCCATTTTTTGGTATGTGTCCTCTTCATCGCCTGTATCCCCTAGTGTTCTTGGAATTTGTTCTTACTGGAATGACAAGCATAACATTTTAGTTAATGTAAAACCAGAATTGTATCTCCAATTGCATCTCCAATTGTATCTCCAATGAATGTATAGTAACATAGACTAGTATATATATGCATGTTGGATCTTCTTATATGCAGATAACAAGCATACTCATTGTGATTTAGCTGTTGTTGTTTTTTCATGTAATGTCCTGCAAAAATCTTATACAGTCCATGTAACTGAGCGCATTGCTGAAACTTACAGTGACACTTGATATCAGCTTTTCTTAGTAGAAGATTCTCTGCGCCAGAAATGTGCTTTTGGTTTGATGGTTTGATTTATTTGTTGTTCACATGCATTTGGGCTCTCTCACACTCGCACTATATCTCTGATTGATCATAAACTGAATTTTGTGGTAGTCTGCCTTGAGTCCAAATCTAAACCAGCATCATGCTCATATATGCCATTTTTGGGAAGATGAAACTAATGTTTGTTTTGTGTAATGTGCCTTGCAGTTTCCAAATGGCTTTGGATGTGCTTTAGGGGCAGTGCAGTTGATATTTTTGATGCAATTTACAGGAATCCAAAGGCAGAGTTGGAATCCAAAGGCAGAGTTGCGTCAGGTGATGATGGGATCAATGTGATGATAGTCAGATTTATATATATTTTGGAGATTGTCTCGTTTCTTTTTGATTCTGAAGAGTAGTAGTGCAGGTCTTCAGTAATTATGTGTCTTTAGTGAAGGTATAAGCAGCAGTAGGGCATACTCATTGTGATTTAGAACATGATATTATCACTGGTTCACATCTTTTAAATTTGGTTGATTTTGAACTTGGAAGTACTGTCAACTGAATTCAATTGTAATGTTGATTATATGTGAAGTACAATGAATTCAGGGTCATTTATAAAATCAGATTATATTTCAGATTGCATTTTCATTTCAGCTTAGTCTGAATCATTCAGCCCAATCAGATCTGGTGAAATGGAATTCAGCCCAATCAGATCTGCTGAAATGGAATTCAGCCCAATCAGAAATCTATATTGGAACTCTTTTTTTTTATTATTAAAATCCAACTGAAGGACTGCTTTTCGCAGCTCTAATAAAGAACGTGCAGAGTCAGTTCTATTATAAAGTCTAAAAAAATCCGTCCTAATTGAAAAGGACGACAATAATAGAACTGTTTTTAGAACTGACCTGAACCGTTCTTTCTTTCAGTATTAGGACCGTTTCTAGCAGTTCTAAAACGGGCGTTTTCCACTAGTGAGAATATATTCACAAGTTATATAAGGAAAACTAGCTTAATCCTAGGTGTATACAGACTGTCCTAGAGGAGATTTCTAACATGTGCTAATACATATCTTCCAGCTATACACTCTGTTCTGGTTTTTGTTTTAGAACAATATTTGCCCGTGAACAAAGTCCCAACTGATGAAAAAAAATTGTTTAGAAAGAGTATAAGATGCATCGGTGCATAACAAGATACGAGTATAGAGATATGTTGGAAAACAATTGCAGAAAATCAAGATTACACAGAACAAAAATTACAAGCAGCTGAGTCGCAGACTAGGTCGCTCTCTTTAAGGAGTTTAACGACTCTGCTTCTTGATGTGCTTAGCAGTTCACTGTTGTCGTAAACCCTATGGAATAAAACAGCTGATACTCTCCTGTTCGATTTCTCTGCACTATGAGAAATCGAACCAACTATTATTCTTTCTTACTTGCTCATAATACTAAAAGAATTTGTGTGTATTCTCATTTCGGAATAACCAGCCTTATAAAGGCTTAAGAGAATCCACCACAATCAATGAAAATAAATGAAATCAATTAGCACTAATTGTCCAGCTAATTGTCCACTAAATTCCTTTTGGTAACAGTCAGAAAACGGTAAGGAAATCAATTCGTAATTAATGGTAATTAAACATAAAATAAATTCGATTAATTGGCTTAAAAACGTTTTGAAAAACCAAGTTTGAAAACTGCAAAAAATTATTTCTGAATCACCAGACCCCCAAGGCCCCCCTCCCGGACTAATGTAAATAAATATCCAATATATATTTACCCAAACAGTAGGGAAAGACTCGAACTTGTGACCTAGTACCCCAAGCCCAAAATACATTACCACTGGGCCAAGATGTTCAAGTTGATAAGTATATACAAAAAAAATATTTTTAATAAATATATCCCAACAAGATATGAGAATCGGTAGTGAAGAATTTGACAACATGTTAATGAAGCATCTCAAATCGTTCATTCGGACAGAAAATAGGGACGATTCACATCGTGCATTCTGCTCACGACTTAGAACACCATGAGACATCGTCGACATTGATTCAGTGCAAATGTTTTGACATTCATCAAGTACAATATTTTCTCAAAAAACTAAAATTACGAGTAAGCCTTGGCCCTTGTCAACCGTATAGGCCGAACAGAGACCTTATTCCAAGGAAAAAAAAAACCACCACTGCAAGCGTAGCCTTCCCCAACCAAGACCCCATTCTTTGTCAGTGTCATCTTACCGGATCCTATCTCGGTCTTAAAACCTTTTTCACACAACAGCGAAGCAGACACAAGATTCTTGAGCATCTCTGGTACATAAAGCACATTCGTCAAGGTGAGTTTCTTCCCAGAAGTAAACTGAAGTTCAACCGTTCCTTTCCCGATCACCTCCGCAGATTCATTATTGCCCAAAAACACAACTTGATCCTCCACAGCTTTCTCGTATGTTTTGAACTGTGCTTCGTCATAACATACATGGGCTGTAGCAGCAGAGGCGAACCACCAGCCTGATGTAGTATGCGACTCGGTTACGGTACCTATCTCCATCAACGTACGAATACGACAGTACACTCGAAATTCTCCAGGGATTTTCAGCAGTGAAAAAGGAAAGAACCAACTATGTGTTAATGGTAGGGTGAAAGGGTGGAAGGAAGTAATGGGGTTGGCTGAATCTATCGTTCTCAATTTATAGGGTTTGTATCGATGCATACCGGGAGAAGGTGCCGCTTTGCAATTTGTCCGTTCACATAAGGGTACAAACAATTGTGAAGGGATACAATTTGAAGAGTGGCAAAATATGGGAACCGTTTCCAAATTTAGTTATGATATTCCTGAGCTCAAGGTAATTAGGCAGGTTCCAATGGAACCCTCCAAAAGCATGTGTTTGCAATCCCACGTGGCCTAGCAAAACATTTTTTGGGCAGTGGGTGTCGATGAAAAAAGCATCGACAGATGAAAATAGTGTCGACATCGACACTATTTTCATCGACAGATGAAATTTGTGTCGTCGATACAATTTGTATCGATGTCGACACTATTTCCACAGTTGTCGACACTATTTCTATCGACTATAAATTGGGCGTTGAAGAGACTACGAAACTCATTCTCTTCGCTCTTCTTCTTCTGCATCTTTAACTCTTCTCACTACACGAAATTGCCTTTTTAGCAACGGCGAGTGGCCGTTGGCGGAACGCCGTTATTGTTGCAGTTACAATAATTACAGCAACGGATCTGCCGTTGCTGTTATTATATTTAGAGCAACACATGCATTTATTGCAGTAAATATTGTCACGGATGAGACATACCATCATACCGTGCCGCGTGGCAACCTGCTGTAACGGTCTACCCGTTACGGTGGGCAGTAACGGTTTATCCGTTTGCCAGCTGACAGTTTTCGTAACTGTTTTGAAACAGCCAGCACCGTTTGCGTCTGCGTAACTGATACCCTAACCGTTAAAGTAACGGAGTGTACTGGTGGAATCTATTTTTCCAACGGTTCAGTGTTCGCCACCTGTCCTTCCGCCGTACCGGATCCAGCAACTTTTACTCCCGTTAACCCACGGCGTGTAACGGATATTTTTTAACGGCTTAGTCAACGTTTTTATTCGTGGAAAACGCATCTGTAACAGTTTTAAAGATTGCCACGTGTTTTCCAACTAACGGATTTGTGTAACGTCTGTTATCGTTGGAAGAAACTGTATTATTTTTAAAAAAAAAAATAACGCTGCCAAGCGTTAAGCCCTGCGTTACAATTGCACCTGGAATACAATTCATTCCGGAATCTGGAATACAGTTCATTTGTGAACCTGCAATACAGTTCTTTCCTGAACCTGCAATACAATACAATTCATTTCTAAACCTGCAATACTGAATCGAAATCCTGTAATTTTCAATTCATTCCCACTGAAATACATTCATTCTCATTCAACTAACACACGCATTTCATTGCAACTCTGAAAATCATACAACCGTTTATACATCCATTCACTACACTCATTCACAATCCTAAATTGATAAATTAAACTGCACAAGGCAAAATAGATACATACATTTTTTCCTGTGTTATTACTACCCCTAGATTAGAAGGTTGTGTGTTTTGGCAGTTTGCAGTTTATGTGATTTTCTGTAATGATACCTTGGATCAGAAGAAGCTTTGTTATAGGACGCAGAATGGTTTTTACCAGTTTCTCAGAGATCTTTATCATTAACGCAACCTTCATTTTGCTTTGTCGACCTCAGATGTGAGAGTTCTGGGAAACTATACATTCATGTCTCTCCTTCTCCACATGTGTTGGTACTGCTACAGTGAATCCTCACAAAACAAAGATAATGGTAGTAACTAGTAAGTAAGATAAACCAAGACAAACTAATGAACATCAAACATAGACTGATGTATTGAGGCTTCCTCACCAACAGAAGTTGGGGATGAAAATATGCTGCTCATCATGTTTGCCGAATCGATCTCCTCAATTTCGGCAAACTTCATAAGCAGTATATTTCATCTCCAAAAACTCAATGATGGTGAGTTGTTCCTAATACTCCAAAGCATGTATCACATACTATTATAAAGAGATTATATGATATGTAAACAAACCTTTGGGCGAAAAAAGGTGTCCTGCAGCAGCCCCTTGCTCAAAGAATCTTCCTCGCAAGACAAAGATAATGTAGCAAGTAAAAATCAAGCAAGATTAACTGATGATAACAACATATCTAGTGCGAAGTTATCGAGGCTTCTCACCAACAGAAATTGGAGACAGAATATATTGCACGTGAGGTTTGCTGCATCTATCTCCTACATTTACAGCAAACTTCACTTGCAATTCATCTTGTCTCCAAACAGTCAATGGTGGTGAGTTGTTCCTATTATTCCAAAGCATGTAGCACATAATATTATAAAGACTTCATATGTTATATAGACAAACCTTAAGTTGAAAAGGGTGTCCTGCAGCAGCCCCGTGCTCAAAGAAGCCTCCTCACAAGACATAGACAATGTAGTAAGTAAAATGTCCTTGAATGACACCGACAGGTCCTCTTTCATAGTAGCATACTAATCCAGCTAGACCCTTGTGGAGCTGGAGTAAACTCTTTAAAGAAAACTTTATGATTTTACTCCAATCCTAAAAGAGTCTTGCTAGACCAATACAGTCATATCTTTCTCCTTCTGCACTTGTGTTGGTACTGCCACAGTGAATCCTTGCAAAACATAGTAATGGTAGCAAGTAAGAATAAACCAAGACAGTGACAATCATCCAACTTAGACTACTGTATGGAGGCTTCCTCACCAACAGAAATTGGGGATGAAAATGTACTGGTAGTCATGTTTACCGCATCGATCCCATCCATTTACGGCAAACTTCACAACCAGTACATCTCATCTCCAAAAACTCAATGATGGTGAGTTGTTCCTAATACTCCAAAGCATGTATCACATACTATTATAAAGAGATTGTACACTATATGATATGTTGACAAACCTTAAGTTGAAAAAGGTGTCCTGCAGCAGCCCCGTGCTCAAAGAAGCCTCTTGGCCAGACAAAGACAATGAAGTGATTAAAAATCAACCAAGATAAACTAATGATAATAACAGAAACTAATGTATTCATGCTTACTCCCCACATACTAATACACCTTGTGGGAATGGCTAGAATCAAACACAACTACAGCTCTTTCTTTATTGTACACTAGTCCTGCTAGACTGTTTAAAGACAATAGTAAATTCATTTCAAGAAAACTTGATTTTTAATTACGAATTTACTACAATCCTTAAACAGCCTTGGAGGACCAACACAGTCATATGACATCTCTTGTTCTAGTTTGTAACCATCAACCAAGAAGTAAAATACATTACTATTGAAACTTTGATGAACCAACTGTAATGATAGAGGGGATGAATTAGTTAGTGAGGTTTGCTGCACCGATCTCCTTCATTAACAGCAAACCTTCTAACTAAGACACACCCTCTGGTGGTCAGTTGTTGTTAAATGAAATAGATTGCAAACAAAATAAGAACATATAAGCAAAACATATATACTCATAAAAAACCAAAACACATCTCAACATTTACCCATAAAAAAACAAAACAGATCTCAACTTATACCCATAAAAAAGGTTGAACAGATCTCAACTTATGCTAATGATAAAACCCTAACTTTGGTTGTAACCTATGGAAAGAGATAACAACCAAAATAAATCTAATCTAAGCTAGAAATCTACTTAGATTACCAGAGATATGAGCGAGATAAGATAGTAGAGAGATATGAGATACAGGAAAGAGGAAAGAGTTTCCCATCTCCGTCTATTTTTACAGAAAGGTTAGATCTGAAATGTTTCTGATATTTGTTGAAGAGGGAAAACATATTTGAGAGGGAAACCAAAATTTCAGGAAGAGAGAGATGATTTTCGAGGGGGGAAAAGAAGACTCAGAGTGGAGATTTGAGAGGGAAACGAAATTTGAGATCTAACTTTGAGCTCAAACTTTCGGATAAGAGAGGAGAGTTCAATAATAGATGAGAGATTTGCTTTTCACTTCGATTAATGAGCCAAAAACACGGACAAAATATCTGGTCAACTATGTCAAGTCAATTTAAATTTGTGGTCAACTGCATAAGTGGGTGGGTTTTAAGCCATGGGACAACAATCTAAAAATCATGACATTTTTTGCTAGTTGAACATAA
This sequence comes from Papaver nudicaule, assembly GCA_023529015.1. NCBI lineage: Eukaryota > Viridiplantae > Streptophyta > Magnoliopsida > Ranunculales > Papaveraceae > Papaver > Papaver nudicaule. Next base: position 51,412 of record JAJJMA010003844.1, read on the forward strand.
TTACCATGAATCTAAGCCTGCAGGATCACTGATCCTATCCATTTATGAAAAATTCAAGGAAGAATCCTTGTAGAACCTTAGAAGAACCAACTTTGGGCAAGTTTGAGTTACAATCTTCCTCTGAACTCCAAACCACTCACTAAAATAGTAATGTTTCTGAGACGGTTTTGTTGTTTCCGTATAAAATTGTAATATGTGGGAGACGGTTTTTTTGATTCCGTGGACAATAATAATGTAGCCGAGACGGTTTTGTTGTTTCCGTCAAAAATAGTGATATTTCTGAGACGGTTTTGGTTTTTCCGTAGAAAAATAGTGTTATATTTGAGAATCTTCCTCTGAACTCCAAACCACTCCCTAATTTGCCATACTCTGAGCCAGACTCTTCCAGAGTAGCACTGATCCTATCCAAAAATGGCAAATTCAAGGTGGAATCCTTGTAGAGCCATAAAAGAACCCATTTTGGGCAAGTGAGAGTTACAATCTTCCTCTAAACTCCATTTCAAATCCCTAATGGCAGCGGAAAATAGTAAGGTATGAGACGGTTTTGTTGTTTCCGTTGAAAAACAGTGATTTATGAGACGGTTTTGTTGTTTCCGTAGAAAATAGTGATGTAGTTTTCCGTTGGAAATAGTTAGCTACTGTAGTAGAGTGGACCATAGAAAGTGTACTGGAGAAGATTGCTGCCTACAATCCTCAACGACTTTTTTTCAAAATTCCAAAAAAAAAATAGCCGTTGGGATCTCTTCTATATAAGAGAACTCTTCTTCTCTGACCAACTCATCCCAATCAATCTTGTTTCAATTGATTCCTTCTTTCTCCCTTCAAATTTTCAAGTTTTTTTTCATCACCAAATATCGATATGGCGACCAACTACACCGAGCTAGAAAATCTCCAAATTACTTACTCTTTCATTCGTAGCCGAATGAATGGTATGGTGGATGAAGTGGAACCTTGGCAGGCGAAGTTTTGGATTCATGCTTTTGATGTGTACGTGACAGTTTCAAAGAATCCAAACAATAGAGATCTAAATGGAATTAGAAGTCAATGGAACTGCATCAGTAGAGACATGACCGAGTTTCGCCGAATTAAGAAAGCTATGCGCAAAAAAAATCTAGATGCATCACACGAAGAAATGGTCAATGTAGCTATGGCTAAATATCGTGAACTCAATAACCGGGAATTCATGTTTGTTGAGTGTTATGAAAGAATGAGGAGATACAAGGCGGCGTTATGAAATGTTAGAGCAATGTCATGGTATGTTTAGTAGATTAATTGTTGTTTGATTTTCTTCTTTGCAATGTATAGTTGTTGTTGCTTCAATTAAGGAAAATTTATTCCATTGTACTTGTTTTCCAATTAATGAAAAATTATCTTGAGTTGAAAATTTTTACTTGTGTCATTTTAATTGATTAATTAAACTTTTTGTTACAACCTCAATGTAATCCGGCCAAAATTATCGGGGGCCATATTCATTCGAAGCGTCTACAGGCGGCCCATATTGACCATTTGGGTGAAAAAAGCCGGCAAACATAGATAGGAGTAGGTCCATAATTCTAACATTTTTAATAACTGATAAGACTGAATTCTTAAAAAAATAACTGATAAGACTTTGCAGCGCTGTGATTAGCTAGATTTAACCACACGTAATGACTGCTGATCAGACTTGGCAATGACTGACTGCTTTATAACCAGCGTTGAATACGGAAACATCGTGGACCTAATCTCTAGCTATTGACCTAATTTCTAGCTATATATTGCACAATATATAAGAAGGCTAAATTTAAGGGATATCAAAGGCCAACAAAAAAACTGAGAGAGAACCAAAACAGAGAGAAAAATGGTGAAGCCTGGGAGTTTACACACCAAACTTTGGAGAGAAAACTTCGAGAGACAAATTGCTGCCCATGAACCAAAATTTTCTCTCTGGAAGAAGAAAAGAGCTGCTCGCAAGGCTAGAAAGAGGCAAGAACGGATTGAGAGATTGAAGTTATGTACGACTGTTCTCAACCCCTCCGACTCAGATAATAGTGATGAGGAAGAAGAGGTAGATGCAGGGGATGGTATTGATGGGGATTCTGAAGCCTCCAAAGACTCATTTGATCTGGAACTGGAAGCAGAGGCAGCACAGGAAGCAGAGGAAGCTCTATTTCGGAAATTCTTAGCCGAAAAGAATCATAACCGAAAGGTTTTTGCAAGAACCATGCTAGAGCCTTTGCTTGGATCTGATGGTGAGCCTCTGAAGGAAGAAGAAGAAGTAAGTGATGCAGATTATGGTTCTGCAGCTTCATCGGTAAGCGGAGATGAGGAGGACAGTGATTTCGATGGGTAGTCTGTTCCACTTCGCAAGTAGGATCAATCAGATTGGTTCAATTTAAGAGTCCTACTTGGGTTGTTCTGTATCATCTTCATGTTTATGGGTTTATGTTTTTGGTGTTTTTTGGGTTGTATTATCTGCCGGATTAAAACTGATAGGGTTTATGTTATTGGTGTTTAATCTAATTTCCGTTTAACAGTGGTGTAGGTTAAGAGAACTTTGCAGTGTAAAATAACTAGGAAACACCAAATTGAACTTGAAATCAACCAATTCAAACACAAGCATTGTTTGGTAACATTGAAACCATCAATGCCCGACAAGAAAAAGTTATAGGTCCGTCCAAATTACAGGTCCGGCCAACATTCTGCAAAATCTGCTTCTCTTCTATATTCTAACATCCAACCTAATATGCCCTGACAAGAAAGTTCCATATTCTGCAAAATCTGCTTCTCTTCTATATTCTAACATTCACTCTAAATGCCCTGACAAGAAAGTTCCATATTCTGCAAAATCTGCTTCTCTTCTATATTCTAACATTCACTCTAAATGCCCTGACAAGAAAGTTCTATATTCTGCAAAATCTGTTTTTTTTTTTTCTAAATCCTAGCATTACTCTAAATGCCCTGACAAGAAAAATTTCAACATTTTCGCTCAATTCAGAAGGCATACTCTGCAAAATATGCTTCTCTTCTAAATTCTAACATTCAATTATCAACAATACCGTTTATAAGACAAAGTAAATCCAAATTTTCAACAATACCATTTCAGCAAATTTTCTAAACATTCTACTCCTCTCGCTGGCGCTTCCTTGACACACCCGATTCCTCCGGCTGTGCTTCGGCCATGGGCTGATCCTCCTGAAAGGGTCGAGTGCGTCCGGCTTGACGCGTCCTCTCTATTGCAGCAACACCATGGGTAAATGCAGCTGCCATAGGACTCAACCACTCCATCACCGGAAACGTAAATGCGGCTTCAGGATCCAGGGGAGTATTCAATTCTTGATGGATTCTCCTAATAAATGGGGCGGACTGCAACACACCGACGTACCCCATCCTATGACCGCCAGTGACCACCCATCGGTCTCCAACAACCGCCACACCCTCCAAGACATTAAATGTACCCCATCGTGGATGAATGGCTTGTAACACCCATCCATCACCATCACCGCCAGCATCAATCATAAAGGTCCCATCATCACTCACAGCCACCTCATTAGCACCACCAGCATCAACACGTCTACCACCACCAATAAGATTACTGGGAATGAAAAGATCAAAATTTGCATCATTTCCACCACCAACATTCCCACCATTACCACCATCAACCCGAGAACCATTAACACGTCTACCACCACCACCACTACCACTACCACTACCGACTTCATTAATACTACGATTAAATGGGATAGAATAAGAAGTATTACCTTGATTGGGAGTCTGAAATCGAGTCAAGAATGGAGTTTGATAAGGCACAATGGTGCCAAACCCGGGAGGAATATTGCCCTCCCAGGTCTCCACCTTCACCCGTCGATTATACTTGATAAGATCCCAGTACCAATCGTAGTTGGTGGTGCTATTATCATGATCCATTCTATTGCCAATTCGATTGCCAGTCAGAATATCAAGTATCTGCAACCATTGATTTCTCGAAGGCAGAATCTCTTCTTCAGTTTTATTGCTCTTATCACTGATTTCTTTTCCATCATCTCCAGCCATGATTTCAATATTGAAAGTGATACTACTACTGATGAAAATGGAGAGTCTCCCTATTTCAACCTTAAACTAGTCCGGCAGTTACAAAACATAATGTAACTGCCATTAATTGCGGTCAGTTTCTCAACTGCACATTGAGGGGTTAGTGGGGGGGGCTAGGATAAATACATTCCTGTTTTTTTTGAACAATTAGACAAAGAAATAATCAGAGCAAGAGATTTTTTTTTTCAGACATAGTGGCAATGGACAAGAAGAGAAAACTGTCAAGCGAAGACAGGGGAAAGAAACCAATGACAGAAGAGGAAAAAATGGAAGAAGAGGAGAAGAAAAATTTAGAGGAGAGAGCAAAAAGATTGGATAGGTTTTTACAGTACATGTGGAAATTGACTGAAGAAGAACTAACGAAAGTTGAAGACCATTTGTACAAGTGCAAGAGTGCTTTTACAAGAACCAATGAACCATTCATCACTATAGACTCATTATTCAAAACCCCAGAAGAGAGGAAGAAATTCAATGAGGTACGGGAGAAGGAAAGTAGGAAGAAATGTGTGGTGAAGGCAAGGAGGGCGAGGATGGGTAAGGCAGGCTATGCGGTACAGCATATTTCTGATAGTTCTGAAGAGCGAGGAGAGGAGGATGCAGAAGATGATTCATATTCAAGTGACTCAACCTCTGATGACGAATGTTATGCTCGTTTCATTTCACGTTTGCAGGCAAAACTCGAGATATTCAGGAAGAATGAGGCGAAAGGTGCGAATGATACTTTTCTAGTATCAAAGACTGACTCGGAGGATGATGGCGAGGATTCTAAGGAGAATGCTGGAGACGATTCAAGGGACCGCACTGGAAAGGGAAAGTGATGATTAAGGGGTTTTTATTCTATGTTTGGCCTGCCTAAAGACATCTATATATGTGTTAAATTTCTTTGCTTTTATGGTTATGCTATTGGGTTCTGTAAATTGAGGTTTTATTCTATGTTATACAGTAGCATATGTATGGTTCAGTAATAATATACTGGGACCCTGTGCATTTTAATTTTTTAACACCAGAAAATAAAACTATGGGCTTTCACTGACCTATGACCAATGTTTGGGCATAGGAAAACGCATAAAAAGAAGAATGTCTTAAAAGCTATTTAATTTTTATTATCTAGAGGAATGTGAAAATAAACTACTCCTGCAAAAGTAAGTAATTAAGCCTTATTAGGCAGTTGAGACGCATTTACTGCTGGGTTAGGGGTAAACCAAAGGTTTGAGGAAACAAAATCCTCAGTAAAAACATTGTTTTTGTAATCCATTTTCATTTCCAAATCTAATCCCCAGAGAGAATTTTTCTAATCTTCTAGTGAATCAAAATGAGTAGTCCAGTTACCAATCCCTGGCTTAATCCAGAGTATCTCAATAACCCATGCAGAGCCATCATCAGAAAGACAGTAATCAAGATCAAGGATGAATTGTACAAGCAAGATATTGAGGGTGAATGGCGTCCCTTTTCTTCTACTAGAACCATCAGGCCACGATGGTGGGATGAGAAGCAGTTGTATGACAACATTGGACAAATACACGTTCCTAGTCATCCTTCTGATCAAGTGCCAGAGTGGGTGGATGGAGGGGTCAGTGCAGAGGAAAGGGCTAGAGCAGAGGAAGCACCAGTACCAGTACCAGAACCAGAACCAGAGGTGATTCATTTGGATTCTGAGGGAGAGGAAGAAGAGGAAACCTTGCTTGATATCCCCATTCCTCCATCCCCACATCTAACTTGGTTTTCTTACTACAGCAAGTCCGATGAGAATATTAGGGCTAGTGGTGAGGAGCACTTCTATGACAATTTTGAAATAGAAGTTCAGAGGATCCCGGTTCCAAGGTCCTTCTTTTGATGGTGTTGGCAGTGGTGAACCAAGGTGCATGGATAATGGTGTTGGAGGTTTGAATATTTTGTTTTTTATTTTTTTGAATCCATAACAGTCCTTGAGTTTTTGGATAAGATATTTTCTTTTCTTTTCTTTTTGGGTTGTTAACTTATATACTCTTGGTGGTGTGGGATTTTAGATTTCTTATGGATATGGTGGTGTTAATATTATGTTGATTTTTGGTTTAATTTGTTTTTTTCTGTGGGATTGGGATGTTTATCTGTTGATGCTGCAGTTGTTATGTTTGAGACCCAAAGCATGATTTTCTTTGTAGTCATATTTGAGTTTTGATTAATTCATATCAGTCATGATTTTGCAGTAGATTATGGTTCCCTGAGTGTTGTGAATAGCTAGGTATGGTGTGAGTAGTTTTGTTGGGTAGAGGTTTGTTTAGGTTTGAATTATCTGGTTTCATTTTATTTTTTTCCTGTGGGATTGGGATGTTATTGATGTGTCTAGGTATTCTAGTGGTGGTGTGGGTATAAAGAAGTTGAAGTTTTAGAACAAGGCATTGCAGGCCAAATAGATTGGGAGGTATAGGATTGAAATATATGCTTTGGAAGGATGCTTGGTTGAACAGTCAAGAACTTAGAGTTAATTAACAATGTTTTATCTTTTGGTATCTAATCAAGGCTTTCCTTAAAGAATTGTTGTATTACATTAATTAAAGTACACCATATGCGGCGAAAAATAAAAACGGCGAGTATTTTGGCAACACCGCAAGGATATTGAAACAACCATCATAACGGAAAGACATTCCATTATGGCGTACTCTCCACTCCTCTAACGCGGCATTAATGACTTCGTCGTTGGTTTGGCCAACGATCCTTACACGATTTTTTTGAATTACTATTTGCAAAAACGTATTAACCTTTTCATTGATCTTGCAAAAACGACCGGATAATGACTTTTCAGTACGACTCCTAATGTTTCCAGGATGCTCTTTCAAAAATTCTTCTAATATCGCACCCCATAAAGTTCGCCCCCCTATATTCGACTGTATAGGATTGGCGCGTTCCATCGTTTGCCGCACATAGTTCCTACAAATGCAAAAATCCTCTTCCTTAGTGAACCTAAAATGACTATAACGCGGTTCATATTGAGGAGATCCCGTCATTTTCAACCGAAGGAGGAGGAAAGTAAATCCGAAGGTGTGAGTGAATGAGGTTGAAATTGCTTTATCAGATGAAATCGAGAGCGAACTAGAGAAATATCGAACTAAGTTGTGAGTGAATGAAGTGAAGACCAAGTTTGAGTTTATATAAGATTGGGGCGTGAAATATAGGTCGTTGGATGACCCTAATCTCCAACGATGGAAATAGTACCGACGATGGAAATTCCATCGACCTCGACACAATTTGTATATGTCGATGGAATTTCCATCGACGATACTATTTCCATATGGCGTTGCAAATTTGCAACTTTGCAACGTCAAAATAGGTGTTTGCTAGGTCCATAGTGTGACAAAACACCCTTAATCTGGGTTTTTGGTGTCCCATAGGAAGTGGCCTTACTATGTTACCGCCTTTGATAAGGAAAATTTTCCAATATTTTATGTTAGCCCATAGACATCACTTGAGCCAATATTTATATATGCCTGGGTGGGGACGATGTTTTGAGCCAATATTTTTGCTGATTTGGTGTCTGAATCTGTTTCGGCCGCTGACTCGGCTCGAATTAGATGTCAGACTGTTTGTTTTTTATTTTGACTCTGACACTGATTCAGTCTTAATCTCTGATTCGGACCTATTTGAGTCAGTTATTAAAACTATCGCTGACCTAAAAAATGGCAAAAAAAAAAAATCTAAATATATTGAGTCACTTGATTAGTCGATCCAGTCGAGTCAGTTGAGTTGGATTAGATCCAGTCGAATCAGATCTAGTAAAAAAAACACGTGATGTATGATGGTCAATTTTGATTCAACACAAACTAGGCATAGAAATTTGTTAGTGCAAATCAGAAATCTCCTCTAGGGCCCTAGGCTGTGCACACTTTGGATTATACTACTAGTTTCCCAATGGGCTTGACAATGGGCTTTCCAATGGGCCCTTTGTCAATAAGCTCGATTTCTATATTTATATCATGCTCACCTTGTAATAACCCTTTTATTCGTCTATAAATACAATTGTTTGCAGAGGTTCCACTGAGTAGTACAGTGGTAACCTAGCCTCCCCGTAAAGGGGAGGTCGGGAGTTCGACTCCCTGGACGAGTCAAAAAAAAAAAAAAAAATACAATTGTTTGCAGGGTTCTCCTCATCGATTAAGAAACCCACACTTGTTCCAAATCATAGACAAAGGGTTAGTGACAAGGATGCCAAAGGGAAAAGGCGAAGAACGAACTGAGGCATCCCCATCTTTGAATGATAACAGGAAATGGGGTAAGCTCAAGAAGGTTATGGATAGGTGGTCAAACAGTGCACAACGCGAGAGGTCAAAGACTCTGGAGTCTCTTCTGAATTCTTATCTGCATGACACGGCGGCTTATCTGGATGACCCAGGTGATCGCATGTCAGACACAGAGTCATACATGAGCCAAGAGTCTTTGCAAATTCAGCGGTCGCGTATGAAGGAAGTTGAACTCTTTTTAGATGTTGAATCCAAGAAGGCAGAGGTCGATCATCTTGAATCTCAGTTGGCTTATCTCAAAGCCATCAAAGAAATAAGCGTGATGCATTGGGCCTTAACAGAGGATGGGGAGAAGTGCGATGATGATTGGATACTAAAAAAGCTCCAAAGCCATTATGTGCTCAAGTTTGAAGATACTTTGAAGTACGTCTATTTTAATGAATACCAATTGAGGTCTAAGTTGCAAGATCTACAACAAACTCAGTATCAACAACTTGAGGGTGAAGAAGAATGGAGAAGAGCACAGAGGAAGGCTGCAACAGACTTTAAAAGAAGTCTCCTTGCTGAAAACCAGACTGTTGTCAGAGACTTGTATCAGGTTCGGGAGAAGGAACTGGATTTCGCAATGACTAAGGTGGACGATTCGCAGAGCACTGCCCGATTTCTCTCTGATAATCATAGTTCCGCGAGGCAATTGGTTGGCGACTTGGATCATTACCTTGATCGTTACATTCACCAGGGTCATTCAGGGGAGTGCTGTCCTTACAATCGATGCAGTGGTTCAATGATCCTCAATGCGGAAATGTAGCAGTTCATTGGCAGCAACCAGGAGGAATCAAATGAACTTTTTGATGGCATACGCTAAGCACGCAATGTTGAAACTCTCTTTGCATTTTTTTTGATGTATCTAGTATAATAGTTATCTGTGATTTCAGAAAGATGTTCTATCCGCTCTTTTTTCTGTCTCTAACTTGGGGTTAATATATAGTATGGTTTAAGCTTTTAAGGACAAAAAAATAGAAAAGAAAAAGGAAAAAACTGTCATACTTGTCTCAGGCCCTATCAAATGCCCCAAAAGCAGTTTCTTAACTTTGTACATTTTTCTTTTTGGCTGCTGCTGAGATTAAAAAGGAACCACAAAAATCAGGGATGTTTGTGGTAAGTCAATATGATAATCAGAAAAGGTAGAACCCCAAATTGCTCAAGGAAAAGTAAACAAGGCTATAAATCTAAAATTTACAGAGCTAAAATTGTAATTGTGACAGCTGTTTGTTTGAACCTTACACCACACCAAAACACAGGTAAACTGGTGGATGGATTATAAGATTAATGAGCCACACTACCCTAAAGGTGTAATTAGAGTTACCTTGAAGTTGTTCGTGTGGCTAGACTTTTGCAATGCGGGCAGAATCTGCTAGTCAAACGAGAATGGTGATTTAAAACTTTCTCGCTCTGCAACTTTGACAAACCTTTAGAGACTGCAGGTGGTCGCACTGATGCCAGTTGGTAGCTTGTATAGATGCTAAAAATATGCCCAGCAAATCTCTTAGTAATCATCCTATTTGCTCTGGTCTTCAGCAGTTCAGCTCATCCGAACTTGTATACTTGACAAACTAGATAAGCCAGATACTTACTCTCTCGTTCATCTTAGTAATTTATGTCTGCCATTACAGACAAATAAAGGGTCAGAACTTCTAAGTTAAATAAAAGAGTATCAGTTCAGTACTTGGTCAACCTCGCTTCTAACCTAGGCATCACAAGAGTTTGCTGTACCGAGTTGACCCGGGGAAGTCCTGATGTATTTTCTTCTTTATTTTTAACCCTGGTCGTTATACATGGCAATTGGCATATTGATTTTTATCTCGGTAAAACACTTGCCAGTGAATCAAGCCCGACTGACGAGAGGATCTTGTTTAGATGAGTAGAAACCAATGCTCATAAGATGTATAAATTTATAGCTAGATACGAGAATTGGAAATGCAGAATTTGAAACTTCACTGATGGATCATCCAAAAATGATTCAGAAGAATGTGGAGAATCAGGAAGATCTGGAGTTATATGCATGCTGAGTCATAGACACAGTGAAGCGGAAGCTAGAAAAGATTCTTTTTCAATGAAGAAATAGGTTGAAATTCTGCTTATAATTTCTCAAGGAGGATTATAATGCAAGGATTTGGACACTTACAAATTTTAAACAAGAAGTTGTTGCAAGTTGAAATCAACTCCTACATAGCATCACTTCACATTATCGATCATGTCTTACTTCAAAAAACAATATTCTAATCTATCAGGGCGAGTCTTAATGAAAATTCCAGTAAAGAATGTCTTAACCTTTGAATACTGCTTCCAGTTTGCGTGAACTCGCATATGATATTTTGACTAGTTTTTTACAAATAGATACAGTTCGATATTAAGAATGGAAAAATTTAGAAAGTCGAGGCATAATACCTGGAAGTGTTGCTGCCGGTAATAACTGACAAGGAAATCAAGAACGGTACATCTGTGGAAGTCTCCACTAGAAGGCTATTTCCTGAAGAATCAGGAGTGTCTTCTGATGAACCTGGAAGGATCAGAAACGGTGTCCATTAGATGTTTAACATAGAAAAAGACCAATCTAATGAGAGAAAGAAGCGGAGCCCTGGAAATATCAAAAACTAGTCAGTGGAGATGTTTAGGCACCCAGTTCCAAAGCCGAGAAAGCTTACCCATTCAAGGTGTTGAGCTGTGATGCCAGATACATTTCCAGAATAAATGCCGCCAAGGACCTAAGAAGTTCAGAAATAATACAAATGCATATAAAAGGATTTCTGGAGTACCCATAGAAAGATATGCAATCAAGCATTTATATTGCACAGATTCAAAATTTTCAGATAGTGTGACAAAGGCATACCTTGGAAACAGACTCAAGAAACATGCCAGGTCGTACAGGAAGTGGTTTGCGTCCAGAAACACTAGCCTGGAAACAACAATGTTTCAGAATGCAACTCAAAACACGTTCTTCAAAGTTCAGATTATAACATCCATTCATGTCTAACATAACTCACCCTTCCAGTAATCCCACTTGGTGCCTTCTCATCCTCGTCACTTTTGTCTTCACCTTCATCTTTTCCTAGCATTACATTCCTAATCATATCTTCAACAGTTTTTCCAGGTCTCAAAGCAACTAGCTTTGTCAGAAAGTTAACCTGCAGTTTAACAAGGATTGTTTCAGGAAAATGTGAATCATAAAACAACAATACTTCTTGGATTTCTCTTGTGAGAGTAAATCTCTATTACGATGTCAGACATTGTTTCCTACAAGAACAGTGTGATGCCCCCAATATACATATAGGTGAGATTAAGTTACAAGGAATGCAACGCTTTTAGAATTAAAGATGCCACTTCAAACATTAACCAAAAGAACATAAATTTTACCAAATAAAGCATACGTCTGAGTCATATCAACCCTTGAATTCATCCGGAAGGAAGCGTGACCAAAGTCATATTTATCAAGAGAAACTAAAAAACAAGACCAGGGTTATCAGGGAGTACTTAAGAATCGGAACTCAAAACTACCGGCCGGATTTTTGGCTTGCAATTTTATATATACCTTTTGGTCAAAGGCGTTTACATGTGGTTGACATCGAGAATGAACAAATAAAAACGGACGACTAATTGGCAATTCAAAGGTGGCTTCAAGATTAGGTCTCTGGGACCTTTTCTAATTATAAAGAGCAAGTTTCAATTTCCTAGGCAAGTGAGTTCAGTAATGCATCTCCTGATTATAAGGATTTAAGCAAAGGCAGTCTTATGAGGTTGCAAGTAATGCTGTAACTCAAGAATTAAATCACGAGAGAACGAGACGGATAACCTCTGCTTCCGGGAGGGTAGTGAAACCCCGGTCATTCCTTTCATCCAAAATTCCACCTCCCATCATATTCCTAGCCTCTTCTCTGATCAGAACAAGCCTTGCAAGCAGTTTTCGATCAGGAACAACGGGCCTAGATTCCATTGTCTGCAAAATAAGGTTGAAGGATATAAGCGGGTCAATTGCCAAGACAAGAAAGAGAATCGGAGATTTAAGATGGTAATTTAGCACCTACACCACTGCAGATTAACACAACAGTTTTCAGCTCCAATACTAACAGAAATGTTCAAACACACATGCAGCCAGCCATCACTGAGATTTATAAGAATGCACATTTATAAGAATGCACATTTATCCATGTGAAATGCCCTTTATTAAAAATTTAGTAAATTTTGACAATTTTCCTGTGCTTTTATTAGAATAGCTACACTTGAGAATATGAACAGGATAAGTATCTAATGGAACATAGTATGATAAATAAACTCTTTAGGACATACAAACACTTGACAAGTCACCCATATAATATGTCCAGCAGTCTAAATGGCGGATATGATGAATAAACGGATGCAAGAAACAAACACTACACTAATTTGATGTCTATAACTTTAGACAAGCAACGGATGAAGATCAATTTGGTTACTCCAAGTGTATGTAACCATGATACAGAAAAACAGCAACTTCAAAACGACACACACTGATAGTCTTAGGATATTAAAATAAATAGGCTGTGCTTTATAGGCTTTAGGTTTCTGTGAAACCCTAGAGGCAAATGGTGACTGCAATGTCCAAAATTGTGTCTAGTAGTGTCAGGCCTAAGTACGAATGTTGATGCGTGTAGATACCTCAAATTTTATATAATGCAGAACTCTTGTTACATTGCTCTGAATTGGTGCAGAAGTTCAGTTTTGTACTTCCCAGACGCATTTATAGGCTAGATGCGCCAGCATGCTGATCTAAATCAATTTAAACTGAGAAGTCAAACATAGCCACATAGGAGCTGCCCAATCATTTAGTTTGTAACTTATGATTTACGAACATGCACTCATCGTCATTAATATCTACCTACATCTACTAGTTTCAAAAAAATTAGCGTACACTAACTTTTCGACTAATGAGACCACTACTTAAGTACTGAGCATAATACAGTTTTTACCGCCAAGGCATCAATATAAGTGGAAAGCCTAAACCACTTGGCATTTGGTATTTGTAATCAATATTCACAGGTTTGGTTAGGAATTATGGAAAAAAGAAGAAGATGAAATGGCTAATCAGAACAAGGAATCTAGGATATGCTAGAATTCCAACACACCGGTCATATACTTTCATGCCATTACTTTCATAGTCTTTAAGGATATATTTATGGGCCTAAAATTGATTACCGAAAAGTTTCACTATGATCAGATTTTCAAGGCCATTGTGCCAGTATTGTTACCTCTAGTAAATCATCAGCCTGGTTTGCTATATCATTTAAATTTGCACCTGGAAGTTGCACTTTTGTACCATCATTCCCAGTTTGAAAGACACCACCTCCCGCAGCCACTCGGCGTAGCAATTCATGTCTGCTTTCTTTTTTGGGTGTTCGACAGAGTAGTCCAACCACTTGAACCTGAAAACGTCAAAACTAAACAATTATCACTTCATGTTGAATAAATGGTTATAGCTACAGTTTCCTTTTGCTTAGAGTTAATAGCCAAAAGAACATGGCCTCACATGCGGGGGGCACTTTTTGGTAAGATGAGATAACACTGTCTGCTTGATGACCTCCAGGAGTGACTTGCGCTGCAAAAAGAAAGGAAATGAACAATTATGATATGAGACAGCAAAAAAGGAGTAATTACTGCCAGATATTATATTTTAAATACAGCTAACCTCCAATGTGTTAGTTACTAAATTATATAGTGTCAGTGTGGCATAGGCTTAAAGGGAATAATTGTTATAAACTTAGATCTTTAAATCACAGAAAAGCTGATGTCTATAATAGTTTTGTATCAAAACAAAACTACTTTCAACTTGCACCAGGGGGGTTCTCTGAAAGAGATTCTATAACACTTACTCCCCTGTACCAAATCTGTACAAACTTTTAAATTTCACGGCAAAACAAATTTGTACCATCTAGGGCTAAGCTTTGTGAATTATATTCACTTACTCCCTCTTGCATCTTTCAATTAAACAGCAAGAAAACCATTTGAAACTAACCTCGCTTGTACGCCTCAAAACTAACAAAGATTCTCTTTCACTGCATATAATAATGTGTCACAATACCTTATCATCATAGTCTTTCTCCGCCAGTTGGATCATGTAATCGAGAGCCATCATAAACCCAGCCTCCATTTCATCAACTCTCTTGCCAATAACTCCTTGTGCGGCTATCTCAACAGCCACCTCCTCAGATGCTTCATCCATGTTCATATCTTCCAACTTTAATCAAATATGCATATTAACAAACAAACAGTCAGGTCATGGTATGAGCTCATAAAGATATGAGATACGTGTTATCTCGCACAGCTTATACAGTTAGTGAGGAATGTTATACCAGTATCTATTCATGGAACATAAATGCAACGAAAACTTGAATAATGCCCAAAGTTATTTAAGGATAAGATGTTTAGATCTAGAGAAGAAAAACAAATGTATGACTGACAGTTAATACCCACAGAAAGTGTGAGGAAAGGAAGGGAATGAGAGGGCTGGAGTACAATTTGGAAAAACTTGCAACACTTCAACACATTTATCTCAGTTACAACCTCAGGGACGGTATACCAACGTTCCGTGACATCTAACAACTCTACGAGAACTATGAAAAGATAAGAAACTCACTCAAATCAAAACAACTTCGGAAGATTGTCAAATTGGCTGCCGAAAACTACCAATTGTATTTACCAACTTTATGCAAAATTAGTTTACCCTATATCGACAAATGGGTACCTTCAGCCTTGGAAATCGACAAATTGCACCAATCACTCTAATTTACACACTAATTTCCTAACAATGCACAATTATATGTAGCCATCATTCATATCAGCCTCACTCTATCAAGGACTCAAAATTTCGCATTCTTTTCGGAACTTAAAATGTTACTAAACATTCAATTACTGACAATATGTGGCAATAATCAAGCAAATATTAAAGTGAAAAAACTTACTAGCTTAATCATTTCCTCAAGAACAGAAGTTACTTGCTCACCACCATCAAGAAGTGCTTTATAATACTCAGGTTCTTGTTTCTCACCACCCTTTTCTTGTGTTTTCACTCCACCACCAAAATCTTCTTCAGGAAATCCTCCACCAACTTCATAACTTGTTGCACAGAGATTCCAAGATGGGTTTTGATTCTTCTTAGGTTTAATGGATAAAAGGGGTTTTGTTTTAGGGAGAAATGAAACTGTGAGTAGTTGAGAAGAAGAAGAAGGGGGGTATGTTTTTGAGGTGAGAACAGAAGTTGATAGACAAGAAGAACTGGAAGGGAATGATACTAATTTCTCCATTAGAGCTTTGGAGGGAGATTTCTTCTGTGAGTACTGAACTACTGATAGATTGTAGAGAGAAACTCAGAGGACAGACCTGAAATGTGTTGATAAATGAAATCAGGGTTTTGCTCACATTGCTAATAAGGGGTCACCAATTTACTTGAGGGACTACCAATCCATAAGCAAAAAGTTTTCTCTTTGTACATATATTTTGTTACTCCCCTAAACAAATTGGTCCCCCGGTAGTATTCATTTGGAACCCAACCATTGGGTTAAACCGTGTGTTAGGCCAAATTTGGCGTGAAAATATGCAATTTTACACAACTGATGGATCAAAAAGGCAAACACTATGGTTTGCCTTGTTTGCCCCACTATAGAAGGGGCAAACACCAAAAACGACCAAGCAAATCGCCAGATTTGCCTGTTTGTCGGGCCAACAGAACTAACTAGCGGTAGATAGTTAGTATCTCGGTCGAGAAAGAGACTCTCGATTGAGATAGAAACTCGACATCGAGATAATGAATCTCGACCACGAGATTTTGTGCCTCAATCGACGGTAATTCCTACAGCTTCTCTATGCCTGCAACTCCCACCAATTCTTATTACCTCTATAAATACTTGCTTTCAAATCCTTTAAGTTTTTCAGATATAGCCCGTGAGCGCGTAGTTTCAATCCCTTATATTCCATGTCCGACGCCAACCTAGGTAGCAAGGTTCTCCAATTACCCTCACACTCCATCTTACCTGGTCAAATGAAACGCTAGGTCCCTCAAATTTCATTCCCGTCGCCATATAAAAATCGAAGGGTGTAATTCCTATGTAAATAAAAACTCCTGATTAGTCAATAATTCGTATTTCATTTCTAAGTTTTCATATCTCTAAAGTCTGCGTATTTTAATAAAAAACATGGAAACTATATGAAAAAGCAAACTAAATAAACATAACTTACCGGCTTCGAAATCCTTGAAATAAAATGTATTCGTGGATGGCCAAAAACGTTCTAGTATCACCTGCGCTATTTGTTGTCTGCCGTTTTTTTGTCTCGATCTTGTAGAAAGCTTTCCAAGGATATCGGTCCACCCTTTCTTTAATTGGTTCTGGAAGTAAGGCGTACATTGTGTTCAAATCAGTGAAGCCCCCCTGAGAGTCTTATAATTCAAACGTGTTTGTTTGCTTGATATGTGCTACTCCAATCTACCCGGTGCATTTTTGCCTGTTGTTTGTCTGGGCGGGGCATTCAACTCCGCTAGAATGTCTATATTCCAGTAGCGGTCGTTAGGAGGTTGTGTACTACTGCTTGCCACAGTGTCATTTCTTATTCTTTTAGTCGACATAATATTTTGATTTTTTTTTTTAAATACAACAAAAGAAGAAGAAGTTGAGTGAAGAAACGAAGGAGAAGCAGAAGACGGAGGAGAAATTGAGAAGGAAGTTGGTGGAAGTCACCTATTTATAGTAGAGAGTGTGACCGACGCAAGAGACAGTTTCTAACGGTCGAAAGGCAGTGTCTCTCTGTCGAGAGACACATTTCCTACGTCGAGAGACACTCTCTCGACCGAGATAATGAATCTCGACCGCTAGATTGTTTTGTTTTACCATAGTGGTGGCCAGGCAAATCAAAGAATTTGCCCCCTTGCATAGGAAGGGGCCTTAGGGGTTGGACTTTTGAACAAAGAGCCGGCCAAGTTACGACTCCCACAGTCCCACAGGCTACTGGTTAGGTCTTGGCCGTTGCGCAAAGTCGTGGCCACAACGAGCGTAATGACTTATGTAGCAGAATTTGATTCACGAGGTTAAGTTTTGACCAGGGATGGTCCCAGAAATTTCCTTGGGATGAGGTTGGAGTGTCATATTGTCATTTATTTGCAAGGTGGTTGAAGGCCCTGACAAAGTTTTCGAAACGAATTGCATAGTTAGTGGTTAGTTTTAATCCTCACATGATATACTAAATAGATGCATAAGTAAAGATTAAACGCCGGAAAATCAATAGCAAAATGTGATTGCACAAAAAAAAATGTTTATGAAAGAAAATGGGAGATAATTGTGTCGAGAAAAGGAATTTTGTTTGGTTAAAGTAAGAGTCTACATTAAGTAGGCTACACATCAAATAATTTAGAATCTACGTTAACTGGTCTGACTAAATTTTAACCGGTTACACATTCTTAGGCTAAGTCTAATGAGGATTCAACTTCCCTTAAAAGCGTGGCCTAAACCCCAGTTTCTCCCCACTTCAACTTCTACTTAGGCGCTCAATGATGTAGCGCCAAAAAAGTGTATCCGCGCTGAATAATAAAGCGCCCAACCGAATATTCTCACTAGATCGGATGGCTAATAACATATGTTCCAGATCTGATGGCTGAAATTATCCGGCGCTTTATCATGTAGCGCCCAAAAAGTGAACTCACGCTCAATGATATAGCGTTGATGCGAATATTCCTTTTCGCGCTCAATTATTGAGCGCCCAAGTAGAATTCCCATTAGACTTAGGTTTCTACTTTGCTGATGTGGCATGCGTTTTTTTAAGGGAAGTTGAATCCCCATTAGACTTAGCCTTATAACTTATATTAGCCGAAAAAAGAGTTGGTAGTGGGGCTACTATCAGTTCACCTGCAGATTGCAGGGCTACCTATAAAATTATAGTTAATACATATACTTAAAACCTTCTGGCATATTTGAGGTGATGGGATAATGTCCAGCTTAGCCCCCTCATAGTTCCGTCCCTGCTTTTGACCACATTGCAGGTTTTTAAGTCATAGTGGTTGTTTTAGGATCAGCTTAAGTAATAGGAAGGATTTGGAGGCACTAAGCATAATTTCATTCGGAAAAAGAAAAAAAAAAAAAAAGGCACTAAGCATAAATGTTTATGGCTACAGTACCATGTTTAGTTTTAAAGTTCATACCATCGGTTCCAAGATATAATTGGAACACGTCAGTTTTGGCTCACGAGATAGATTTCGGACTGCACGAGTAACTTTAGAATCACTAGACAACATTGACCAATTTTATGTCACAGAAACAAATTTAGAGCATCTCCAATGGTGTTTGGGTTTGGAAAAATATTAATGCCACATGGGATTTTGGAAACTCTTATTAAAAAATATCTCTCCAGTAGTGGTTGGATGGTTAAAATTTTATATGACGTGGACTCTTGAGTTTGGAAGAGAGTTTGGGTTTTTGGAACCTCCCATCCAAACCCACGTCATAAATTATCATTATTTTATTACTATTTTTACTTTATTTTGTTAATTAAGCTTTTTAACTGAATGACACTTGTATTGAAATTGATATAGATCCAACTACCACTGGAGATGTTTATCAAAACAAAAATTTATTTGTATTCAACATTAATAAAACTCCTCTTTTTTAGGTCTCCACATAGGATATACATCCAAACACCATTGGAGATGCTCTTAGTAACAATTAAATTTAGGACTTCAACAAATCATGTAGGTCGAATGGAAAATTCTCCTTCTCTTCCTTCTTTCATAATCTCCCTCTTCTTTTCTAATGATATCCCTCTTCTCCGTATCGATCGCTACAGATTTTATCACTTAGGTGTCCTTGTATTGTTAGATCGTTCTTTGCAAAAAAAGGCATATGTTACATTAAACCATACGATGGTGGTCGTAATTATATGTGGATCAATCAGCACATGTCGCGTCAGAGGGTTCGAAAAGTCACTTTGAAATGGAAAAGGTTGAAGATGTGATTAACTACACTGATATTAATGGAAGGAGAAAATCGCAACAGTAACTCACTGTAGCAACATAATCCGTTTTTTGTTTAACTGTTTCGAAAATATAACTCCATGTCTGTTCCGAGTCTTGGGCCGATCTAGTTAGCGATTCTACTGTTGCGACTCGAATTTAACCAGACCAACTAACCCTAGCTAACTCCTCTAGTTTACCCATTATTTAGAAACCCGTAAACCCACCCGAATTACTACTACTCTACTTCTCTTCTTCTTCTTTCTTCGATTAAAAATCCTCTCTGCTTATTTCTTCTTCCTCTTCTTCTCTATGTGTTCTTTGTAAAATTAGCTTCTGAAAAATTAGCTTCTCAAATGAAGACGACAGTTGGTGTAAATCGAAGTAGATTTTGGTGGATTTCAATCTGCTTAATCAGGAATCCCATCGAGGTTAGATCTCTGCTTGTTTCTTCTGATTTCTTTTTAATGTATCAATTTGATTATGAAAATTAGGGTTTCGTCACTTACTTTTTGATTTATGTTGCATTGGTTTTATCAAATGGTGTATTTCCTAGACTGTTCCTGTAGCAAAAACCTCAAGAACTGAGTTTTGGGGATGAAGAAGGAATGGTATAGGGTATAGGGGATGAAGAAGGAACTTAGCAAAAACCTCAAGAACTGAGATGGAAATACAAAAATCTCTCTTTTTAATCATGGAAAGGGGATTTCACAAGAAAATGCTAATAGCACTGATTATTGTGTCCACTGCACTTTGTGCAATTGTCTCATTCTTATTCTGTTTGTGGATTTACCGACAGAAGAAATCTCAGTGCTTTTCTGATCCCAAAAAACCCACAAGGAGTTCTACAGGTATTCTCCCATTTTCAATTCTAACCTTGAAAAGAAGACATGTTTCTACTAATGATTCTGATTACATTTATGCATTTTTTTGCTGTGATTTTTGATGTGAAGATGGGATAAAAGGGTTATCATTAGGTCCAATTTTGGGTAAGTTTTGTTCAATGAAGATGGGTGGTAACAACAAGGGATCTGTTGCATGATTGAGTATCAGTTAATAGAAGCAGCAACTGATAAGTTTAATGAGAGTAATATTTTGGGTGAGGGTGGATTTGGATGTGTTTATAGAGCTCACTTTGATGATGACAATCTCATTGCTGCTGTTAAGAGATTGAATTGCGAAAGGCAGGATGCAGAAACTGAATTTGAGGTATAATTCATCTGCATCTTGGAATCATACCCAAATACCCTTTTTTTTTGTTCATTCTGAATTCTGATATTAGACTGAATTTCAATTGCAGAATGAAGTGGATTTGTTGAGTAAGATTCGACATTCGAATATAATTACCCTTTCATGTTCCTGTCACTAATTAGTTTGGTTTTTATATTTTGATGTCTTTTGAGGTATGAGAAACTCAATCATGATAACGGGGATTTTATTTGCCCATCAAGGGTGGCAGGTTACAATCATTGACAACTAGAGAAATTTATAAATCATTTCCAGAATAATTCTAGACCCCGTGGATGATTTTATTAGATGTGTCTTGATGATTATATTGGAAGCTTACTAGTGTAGGTAGAAGATAGTCTTGGTTGTATATAAAGCTCAATGGAGCTCAGGCGGATAAATTACATCTATCCTATATACGCTCTGCAGGTCTTTGACCAATAGTATATTTGTTGTTTATTATTCTAGATAAATGAAAGGTGGGATGTTCTTCTCACCATCATTTTAATCTTTTGCTGTTCAAGTTGCTGGCGTATTGTTGCTAAGATTCTCAGACATCTAAACATTTATTTTCTGGTATCCTGCTGAAATGGTGTTATTTCCTTGTACATTTTAGATAGACAGGTTTGGGCATTTCAAAATATGGCATGGTGCAGGATCAATTTTGGTTGCCATTTCCTTCTCTTCTGTTTTTGGTGGTTGTATTCCTTGTGATATATTGGGATCCAATTCATCTACAATGCAAACAGTTGGATACAGCATATTCGCTGCAATTTTTAATGTGGGTTGGGCTGTTACCCAGGTTTCCCATATGTAAGGGCACCATTTTCACAAAACACTATTCAGTTTGCGTAATTCGATAACATCTTTCATTGAAAAAACTGTTATGTATTCACCACAATCATTCTCATGTTATTGAAGGTCTATGGTAAATTGCATCACACTGGATTCAAGTAGCAGAGTTGTGCTAGCCAGTTGCCGCAATGCTTTTACCATGGTTAGCATTTTAACCAGTCATGATTTTGAGGAAATTCTGCATGCTCTAGTTGATTTTGTTCTTCATTATATCAAGGGCTTGATTCTCATTCTTTCTTATTGCCAAAGATGGCCAACCTCAGCTTATATGCAGTTGCCTTGGCTGTGTTTCATTTTAGGACAGCTGTATCTAAACTTGACATTGAAGATCAGGTAAGAGAATTCACAACTCCTTTCCTTTTTGATTCACTGTGTGGTTTGATTTCTCATCTAAGTTTAGCATGCAAGTAGTCATTTGGGTAGGTGCTAGTCTGCTAGAATCCTTGATGCCTTGAAGACTATAAAATTAAACTTATGGACATTTGCATCTTATTTCAGAACTACTGCACATCTTGTGGGCTAACCTGGCAGTGGTTAAAAATAAATTTTCAAAGCTTCTCTTCTTACCCCGGTGTTGTAGCCTAAGAAACTAACAACCCATACAAATTCTCCATGGCAGCTGCTCATTTTTACGGATGCTATCAATATAGAACTAAATTTGCCATACTTTCATCGCAGTGAAGAACTAAATAAGTCATACTAAATAATGTTCAACTTATGGACATTTGCATCATCATACAAAAATTATGGCTTCACTATCCTGTAATTGCTTCACTATCCTGCATATTCATTGATGGTTCATAAACGTATCACCTGTGGTGTAGGACTAAAATAGCCGTACTATTTGCGTTAGTGTAGGACTAAAATAGTCATACTAGTAGTGCATCTTAGCTGTATTAAAATTGTCTTACCAATATTGGAAACAGTAGGACTAAAATAGTCATGCTATCTGCATTTGTGTAGGACTAAAATAGTTCGAAAACTTGAACAACTGGAGGGAAGAATTTCTTATTCAGGTAACTCTCGAACTCTTGGGGGTAGTTAGCTATTAGTATGCCGCAATCACCCTTTTCCCAGGAAAATAGATCTGTCCACTACAAAACATTACATAATTCTTCGTCCGGCTCTACACCAAGTCTTTCGGACTTTTCAACCTCTTGACAATAAATCTAATACTTCCTCGACAACATTTTTCTTACATTACAGAGCCACCTAGCAGATCTGGCAACAAAGTGGTGAAGGTGTACTATGGTTCCTCTACCCAGTTAATTTTATAGGGACTTATGGTATTTACCCTTATAATTTTGTACTACATGATGCTTTAAGGTGTACTAGTCGTGGTGGCTGATTATAGATTTTGATAGTAACTCATTATACTGATTTCTAACCCATTAATCCTATCACTTGTGGTGTAGGACTAAAATAGTCGTACTATTTGCGTTAGTGTAGGACTAAAATAGTCATACTATTTGTGTTAGTGTAGGACTAAAATAGTCGTACTAGTAGTGCATCTTAGCTGTATTAAAATTGTCTTACAATATTGGAAACAGTAGGACTAAAATAGAAAAAGGATTTCCCTGCTACAGTTGAACACTGTTGCCGTTTTCTCATGGAGTTTTCTCCTCCATGAAAAACGGCAACAGTGTTCAACTGTAGCAGGGAAATCCTTTTTCAGTGCAACTGTTTCGAAAATAGAAGTCCGTGTCTGTTCCTTACCCTTATAATTTTGTACTACATGATGCTTTAAGGTGTACTAGTCGTGGTGGCTGATTATACATTTGGATAGTAACTCATTATACTGATTTCTAACCCATTAATCCTATCACTTGTGGTGTAGGACTAAAATAGTCGTACTATTTGCGTTAGTGTAGGACTAAAATAGTCGTATTAGTAGTGCATCTTAGCTGTATTAAAATTGTCTTACAATATTGGAAACAGTAGGACTAAAATAGTCATGCTATTTGCGTTAGTGTAGGACTAAAATAGTCGTACTATTTTAGTTCTACATTACAGTAATAGTATGAATACGGGCAAGTTAACCAATACGGGCAAGACTATTTAGTACACCGCAAATACAGTACTAGTATGTGTCTTACCACTTGCAGCTTTTTATATGTTATGTTCTGATCTACATTTTCTTCACTTTCTGTTTTTCTTCTTCAGTTAAGTGAACATTATGGCTCATTGTTCTCCTACTACGAATCACAAAAGGTCCAACTTCGGAATGCTGAAGGTACAGAAATGGTCATGAATGGGAGAATAGAATTATGCAAAAGAGTCGTTAAAGTTCAATGTTGAAACGACAGCGACAAACTAAACATCCCAATCGACGTTTCAACCTCTATTCAAGGTTTGTTAGTCTGATTAGCTAGCCTAGTTACCTAGTCATGAACAGGCGAACATTATTAGGCAGAGTTTAGTGTACCTATTGTTGATCATGCTTGGTGATGCATTATCCTCAAACTGTCTAAACTGTGTTTTCTAACTCTTCTTCATTAACGACAGTGGGTGGATGAATGGGTGTGTACTGCAGCTGCATTTAAAGGTAACAAGAGGTTTATTCTCTTCTCTTCTGTGAAGTTCTTTGATGAAGTGGATGATGAAGTTTCTTTCATTCATTGTTCCTAAATCATATTAGTAATGCATCGTAGTTGTATAAAATTGTCTTACCGGTATTGGAAACAGTAGGACTAAAATAGTCATGCTATCTGCATTTGTGTAGGACTAAAATAATCATACTAGTAGTGCATCTTAGTTATAGTATAAATGTCTTACAGTATTGGTAACAGCAGGACTAAAATAGTCATACTATACTGCATATATGTTCATGTTCTTTTTCAGAGTTATTAAATTATACAGAGGGGTTCGTACTATTTATAATGAAGAATTTGAATAACTAAGCATCCTCACATGTTATCCCACGCAACCTGCAACCCAAACATGAAACTTGTGAAAGATGGCATAAATATATAGTACACTTTGGCCTTATGCATGATAACATTTATCCAACTTTTGGAATTTTCCTTTTAATCGAAAGGAAAATTGTGTTCATGGATCAGGGTACTGCCACAAGTTGCTTGATGATGCAATGTGCTGAAATGTAGTGTTAATTTTGTACTACAATGTGGGAGACTCTTCTTTCTTTTTGTTTTGTGTTTCACATGGTGCTACAAGTTCATGTCTGATGAGGCTTTCCAGTTCGGAAGTTGACCAAATTGGTTATGATGCTACAATTTTATATACCCGGTTAATTTTGTACTACAATGTGCTGAAATGTAGTGTTAATTTTGTACTACAATGCGGTGAAAGGTAAAACTCTGGTTAATTCAATAAAATGGGAGACTCTTCTTTCTTTTTGTTTTGTGTTTCATATGGTGCTACAAGTTCATGTCTCTAATCCTGTTGAATTCTGTTTAGTATATATGATTGCATAATATTGTCCAAATGTATTTTAATCAACTGATTGAAACCATTTTTTGCTGCAGGTGCGCCTTTTTGAAGTTTGGGTTCAGTTCATCATTGGGAAGTTTATAATTTGACTGGTTTTCAATTTATCTTTTACTCCTAAATGTAATCATTTGTTATCTCAGTTATTCCTAATGTAATCAGCAGTGATGAAGACAATGTGTAAGCGATAGCGGTCTGTATAATTAAGAAATCATTGTGAAATGCTTGAATGGGTCGGGTGGCCTGTTTATATCTTAATTAAATGTTTTTTAGGTCGGGTGGCCTGTTTATATCTTAATTAAATGTTTTTTATATAATTTTTTTTACCAGGGACTAACTAGTAGCGCATTTTAGTTGATGTCTTACCAGAGGGGTTGCTGTCTAAAATTACCAGAGGGGTTTGTGTCGGACTAAAATTGTTTTACCAGAGGGATTTGTGTCAGACTAAAATAGTCATACTGGTACTGCATTTGAGTAGGACTAAATTTGTCTTATCAGTATCGGGTCTGCCCAACTAAATTTGTGTTGCTAGTAGTTTCTACTATTAGTTCATGTTTGTGCATGAGTCTAACTAATATAGCCTACAAAAAACTGCGAAACTGCTAAAGGTTAACAATGCCAGTTTTTTGTCAAACTCTTCTAAATACAAAAATATTGCGGCCATTCATGGGATTATCCTAGGGTGACCCACTTTTGAAGTGGGATGTATTTCTCCAGCAGCAGCAGCAGCAGCCATGAGAACTTTTATTGTTGCGCTGCTTGATGATGCCATAATTGCAGTAAAAGCTCCTGCCAAGTTTCAAATAGCAGTGAGACATGTTCACTGGCAATCCAAAATTCAAGTAACTAAGACAGCCAAGTGTTTGCACCTTGATGGCAAGCCCTACCGTACTCCAACATCAACGAAAATCCACATCAAAGAAGGCCGTTGAAACATCAAAGAGTTGTTTCATTTTGCATTTCACTCACCTAGTAATCTACAAAAATTGGGTAAACAAACCAGAGTTTTTAATAATAAACCTACCTTTCCGCACATTGTGAAACCTCAAGGGCTTTAATAACAAACCAGAGTTTTTAATAACAAATCAGGCCCTTGGGTTTTAACTTTAACCCAAGGGCTTCCTCGTTACGAATGGCAAACTAGATTAAGGTGTAAGAAGGTTGCTGAAACATCAAATATTTGTTTAATTTTGCATTTCACTCGCCTTGTAATCTAAAAAAACTGGTACACGAATCAGAGCTTTAATAATAAACCTACCTTTCAACACATTGTAGTACAAAATTAATCCTACCTGTAAGCACAATAAAGTACAAAATTAACCATACCTTTCAGCACATTGTAATACAAATTTAACTAGGTATATAAAATCGCACTACATTATATATAAAATGGATTCTTTCAGCACATTGTGGTACAGAAAAGGCACAGAAAACACAATTAGTTTGGATTGCATGTCACACAACAATGATGGTTTCTCACTTACCTGCATAATGACAGTAATAAACAGCTTGGGGAAATTGAAAAGATCATTCAGAGAGTTTTAGGGAATCGAGAAAGCGTGTTGAGGAGAAAAAAATTTTGTTAGATGGTTGCGTATGGAACTTGACCGAACTCTCTTGAGAACCCAAAGGATTAGTAACTGCCACAATTAAATGGTCTTTAATGGGCCAAATTTGAGCACTATAAAGATAGTTACAGAGTAACTTCTTAATATTATCACCAAAAGAAGAAAAAAAGAGAGATAGTTACAGAGTAACTTCTTAATATTATCACCAAAAGAAGAAAAAAAGAGATTTTTAAGAGTACCATTAGACGAAAATGGCAGGATCATCAGAGAAAGCACATGCAAATGAGACACCAAAAAAGAGTGATGAGTTTGAGTTAGCAAAGGGTTTGGCTCTGAAGTTGGATTCTGAGGAATTGGGACTGTTAATTCAATCCTTACAGCAGGAATATGAAGATCGTATAGCAAAGGAGGAGGCTGCAGCCAGGGAACGACGCATGAGGGAGGAAATTGAAGCCCGTCTACGTCAAGCAAGGATGGAATTGGAGAATAGGATGGTGGTACATTCATCTGAATTCGAGGATTGGAGTCAAAGGAGAGAAGCCTACATTTCTCGGATAACAGGACAACAAAGAGTTTTGTCAGATGAAGAAGAAGATCATGGGGCAGATGGAAAATGCAGAGGCAGCGAAACTGAGACTGGCAGTGATGATGAAGATCATCTTCAAACTCATCCCACCGCAATGGCGATTGATTCAGACCAAGAGGAGCGCAGGGAACAGAGACGAAGGGAGGCCCTATTTAAAATCTACTGGAAGGAGAAGACTGAGAGGAAAGGGAAATTTGCTCGCACAATGAAGGAGAAGTTACCAGGGGAGGGAAAATCAGAGAGGGTTGAGGAGGATTCTGCTGAATCTGGGAAGGATTCAGATGAGGAGGAAGAAGAGGAAGGAGAGGAAGGAGATGAGGATGAAGAGATGAACGATTATGGGCCTGCAAGTTCTGACAGCGATGGTGGTGATCCTGATGATGGTGGATATCATGATGAAATGGATGATTATGAAGATGTATCTGATGAGGAAGAGTACTATTAAGTCTCCCTTTGAGTTTCCGTGAAGTAAGTATTCCTTCTTTTTCCTGTTTTTGTTCCTGAAGATTTTTGTGAAGATCCAAATAGCTTTCAACAGCATTTGCGATGTCTATGACGAATAGTTCCATCTTGGCAGCAAAATTCTCAGCAGAAACCTTTGAAGGAAGAACACTAACGGAGCTTATATCTTTGTAGATCTTCTCTTTTCTTTTTGCAAATATTTTGTTATGGTTGGTAGTAGTACTGGAAGTGGTAAAACTGTGATGATCTTTATGGTTTGTACTAGTTTTATGGTACTGCTTATAAGGAGCAGTTTGATTGCTAGTATCTTTATGGATGTTGTTGGTATTTTGGGTGGTAATGTGTAAGATAAGCGGATTGAAATGGATTTTCTTTAGAATGTAAGTATTACTGTTATTGTTATTTGTGTTTGGATTTGAAACTAGACAATGATGATTATTCTTTAAGATATTACTCCTGAGTTTTTGGTAGTAAGTAAGTATTGATATAACTGTGTAGATGATTACTAAAAGTAGAATGAACGTAGCTAAGATTTTGAAGCAGGTAATGAAGATTGAAGAAGGCTAAGAAAAGATGCAAAATATTTTTCAAGCACTTCATGCTACGAACCCAGAGTTCTTATAATAAACCTACCTTTCAGTACATTTTTTAGTATAAAATTTACCCTGCCTATCAGCACATAGTAGTACAAAATTAACCCTGCCTATCAGCACATTGTAGTACAAAATTAACCTTACCATCAGCACATTGTAGTACAAAATTAGCTGGGTATGTAATATCTCACTACATTGTTTGTCACCCACTTAAGACACTGTAAAATAGTTCCACAAATGTAGTACTAATTAGTCCAAATGTATCAATAATTAGTTGTAGACAAATTTAGTCCTACTAGCAACACAAATATCAATAATGGTAATACAATTTTAGTCCAACTCAATTGAACTACTAGAAATAAAGATGAATGCAACAAAATATGAGAGACTGAACCTGGCGTGAATCGAACACGCAGCCTTCTGACGTAAAGTCAGATGCGCTACCGTTGCGCCACAGATCCGTAATTAAATAAGGTCTAATGTGTAATGACCCGCAAGCAGGTCAATGACAATAGACTAGTCAAACGACAATTACGCTAGGTAATGACAAGATTAATTGAATTTTAACAACAAATATAGCAATTAATGAAATAATAATTTGAATATGATTTTAGTACCATTAGATAGATATCGAAAAATTACGCGAAATCGACTAATAAAATGCGTGAAACGGATGTCGGATGAGGAAGACACGACACTCGAAAGATTACGTCAAATATAGACATCCCTTAGTAAATTGTTCGAGTTGGCAATAGTAGAACGTAGGTGTAATGGGAGTGTAACAATAATTAATCTTGGGTGTAAATATATTGGGGTGGATGAGGAGTGTAATAGAAGTGTAAGAAAAAAATATAAATAGAACCTAAACTTATCTTGTTCAGGTGTATGCATGGACTAGGTGGAGGTGTGTAGATATTGGAGAGACAGAGTGATGCTTGGTAGTTAGTACATAAAGTAGTGGAGAAGAATTTTAGTTGATATGTTGAGTGAGAGTTAGGAGGCGATGGAAGTTTGGGAGGTAAACTAGATAGAGAGAAAAGGTTATATATGAGAGGGATCAATTGTAATAGAAGTGATGAGAAGGATGATGTAATCTTAATATGGTGATTTAGGAAGAGAAAGTAAGTCTGTTAGGATAAGAAAGAAAGCTATGTTCTTATTGATGAGATGATGAAGATAGCATATGAGTGGGTTATGGATAATAAGGATAGACTTGCGATGATCATGGTGTATGTGAGATTAGATCAAACTTAATGAATCAAGGTAACCTTCTTTCCATTTTACTTAGCTAATTATGATATGGGTTGTCATTAGATGTTGAAATTATATTGAAAACAATCATGTAATTGTTGTGTATGATGATCATAACATAGGGTGTAAAACTGTCCTGTTTCCAAACGCTAATATGATCAACTTAAGTATTTTATTGATTTTCGATTTCAACATACAAAGTGAAGGTCTGTCCCTTAGCTTTCCATAGCAACTGAGTTTGCTTGATTTCGTTGAGATATGAATTTATGGCGACCATTTCTGTGACTGGTGTCAAATCTGGAAATATGGGTAGGAACAGCTGTAGGGTGACCTGTTCCGGGAATTTCTAGGCCGATAGAGCTTTTACTAGATTTTTCTGAAAACATGAGCTTTTACTAGATTTTACCGGATCAGAAAAACCCATTTCTTAAAACCCGACCCTAACTCACGAACTAATCTGTGTGGTTAACTTTAAAAGATGAGTCGACTCGCCGATTCAACTAGGCAACTCAGAACAGACATGGACTTCTATTTTCGAAACAGTTAAACAAAAAACTTGATTAGGTAGCTACAGTGGGATACTGTTGCGATTTTCTCTAAAGAATTTGATCTTCAATTATGAGATTAATTTTAAAATAACAATAATATTTAGTATTAAAACCAAAATACACCAAGATCGGTGATTTTTAAGGCATGTTCCAATGGAACCATCCAAAAGCATGTGTTTGCAATCCCACGTGGCCTAGCAAAAGTTTTTTTGGGCAGTGGTGTCGACACAAAAATAGTCGATCGATACAATTGTGTCGATGTCGACAGTTTTTTCATCGACATATGGAATTTGTGTCGTCGATACAAATTGTGTCGATGTCGACACTTTTCCTATCTATGTCGACACTATTTCTATCGACTATAAATTCAAGGTTTTAGAGTCGATTCTTCTCATCTTCTTCACTTTTCTCTTCATCTTCTTCTCTTCATCCTCTGTTCGTTTTTTCTTCTGGTATTTTTTTTTTCTTTACAATTGTTAGTCGATCATGAAGCGATTCACAAAATCAGTAAAGAATGCGATTGGGAACAAAAAAAAGAAAAGGGAAAGCAAAAATAAACAAGTTCAAGAAGAGGTTGTTGATCCCGAAGAGCACATCGAGCAGCCCACCGGTATCTCCTGGACTCAAGATAAAGATTACGAGTGGGCTAATGTCAGAAAACTCTGTCGTCTTAGTATTATACCGGGGCACTTATCAAGGGATGATAAGCGAATAAACTCCAGAGGCGGTAAGTTTTTTTTTTATTGGCCTACTGTTATTGGTTATAATTTGATACGCCCAATTTAATTAGTAAATATTACAATACGTATAGGCACAGGATTAGTTAAGGTCATATACGATAAACTTCCACCTTCAGTTAAAGAACGCGTAAGACGGTACCCATGGAAAGAGTTTTATTTCATCGACACTCACAATGAGAAAAAAAAGATACAAAGGTCGTTAATCGAGCGGTACTGGAGAAATTCAAATACATTTTTCTTTCCAGACTTTGAGGCGGGTAAGTTTTTTAATTAGAAATTTAATTGGGGCAAGCCAATATTATATATGCACATAATGTGATAATTAAATATGATGATGCATGTAGGAATCAGTCCGCTGGATTTGTACATGATCACCGACATCATGTGCAAGGGACCTGAGATTCCATACAACTTACCCAAGTGGAAAACTCGATGGCCCGAACGACTTCCTTTACTCAAACAATATGGGTTGTCTATTAGAGGTGAGGGTATAAGTGTTGCAGACTTGAGAGATTTTTTGGAAAATTATTGTGCAATTTTCCAAAACGGTGAACAAGATAATCCTGCAGACGAGCAGGATGAGATCGAAATAGTATTTGTATTGTGGATTCTATCCTATAGTTTTTTCCCCAATGCTAGTTCGACGGCACCTTTTGGTTTTCTGGAGACTTTGGAAAACCTGGACATCGCACATAAGTATGATTGGGGAAATCCAATTTTAGCAGAGATACACAGGAGCCTGAGAGATGTCTCCTCCGGATTATCCAATACCTTCGATGCGTATCATCACATCTTAGAGGTAAGAAAGCCTCAGCTGCTTTTCATCAAATGTATTATTCT